>PVIR01016866.1:0-35910 GCA_004026965.1 Petromus typicus
ATGAGCAGAGAAATCAATGACTAGGCAATAAATACAGTTATCAATGATATAAGAAACTTTGAAAAAGTTTCTGGAAAATTAATATACTCTTAAATGTCCAACAGGTAGCAGAAGAAATGAGAGAAGAAATTTCAAGACTTTAATGACAATAACTGTAACCTCTGAGGCACAAGGAAAGCAGTTCTAAGAGAAAAACTTATTACAGTAGAGCTCACAATAGGAAAATACAGCACGCCCAAATAAGTTATTATTTCATGAAAAATTTGAAGATACTTGAGAAACTATAGCAATCCAGGTGAAAACCAGAATTAAGAAGGGAAAATTAGAAAGATGAGAGTAAAAGTCAATGAAGTTGAGATCAAAGAATTTGTTTAAAAATCAGCAAATCAAAGAGTAGATACTTTGAAAAAAATAAACAAAGTAGACAAGTACTTAAATAGATTCACAAGAGAGAGAAGAGACTCACATCAATGCAATTAGAAATGAAAAGATGTAATTATAAATGACACTGTTGAAATATAGAAGATAGTCCTAATTTCAATAACTTCGCACATTTTGAAGACATATATTTTTAGACACATGTAAACTATCAAATCTCAACCACAAAAAGATAAATATGCCTAACAACTCAATTAAAAGCAACAAAATTGATTCATTAATAAGTAAGTTACAACTAAAAAAGATCCAGGAGATCTGATGAATCTACTGCTAAATTCTGCATATCTTTTAAGGAAGTTGTAGTAATTATATTCCTGAAGTCCTTCAAATAAATAAAAAAGGATGAAGTGTTCCTAAATTAATTTATGGAAACTGACATCACTCACCTGGATAAATGCCCAATTTATAAAGAGAGCTCTAGTCCAATCTCTTTTATGAATATAGATGTGAATTCCTTACGAAGATCCTGTGACCTATAAAATTCAAACTGTGTGTCTCAGCCCATACAGAAATCAACAGTTCCTTGCCTCTAATAGCTGGCTGCTGGTGGACTCAATCTCATTCTATTCTGTTTTTAATCTCTGTTTGTTTGTCCTATTTAGTTCTGTGTATTTGCTATTCTTGTCGCTCCCTTTATTTTTCATCCTTCGCTTTTCCTTTCCCTTTTTCTTTTCTTCATCTTTCCCTTTTTTCTACTCTTTGTCCACTCTGCTAGTCTTCATTCCTCTATTTTATTGTATCCTTTAATTTTACTGCTAAACTCTCCCTCCCCTATCTCTCTGCCACCTAACTCCTTGGTAACCTTTTCACTTCCAAAAGGTGATGCCTGAATGGTATAAATATATTTGTGGTTAATTTTAAGTCTGGGCATATGATCATACTTCTGGCTTATGAGGTTGGAGGGGCCACAGCAACAACTATCTGATTACTATTTCTTGGGTTATGCTTGATGTTGATAATACTGATAATGCTTAGTGCTTTTCTTGGATTATGTTTGAAACTGTTAATGCTTAATGCTAACCTCAAGGAACCTAAATATTAGGAAGAAAGAAACTTGCAACAAACATCACCAGACAATAGGGCAACTATAAAGCCAAATACAACAACAGGGACAAAAGCTCAGAAATGAGGAAACATTCAAAATATCATATGCAGAGATCCTCACCCCATGGTAATACAGGGGAAGGGAAATGGAGAAATCTGAAACTCAATCACCAGGACTCTCTAAGGTGGTAACTGAAGAAGATCTAATACAATGGAAATCAGAACTGAATTCTGAGATGAAGGGTGCAAAAGATTTATATAAAGGCTAATGATTTAGCCTTTAAGTGCTGAACAGAGATACTGGACATAGTTAATGGCATGAATAAAAAGAGGAAATCAAGGATATGATAGAATCTGAGATCACAAAAGCAATGGAACCTCTTAAACAACTACAAATAGAGACCCAGGCAATCAAAAGAAAGGAAGAAAGAAAGAAAGAAAGAAAGAAAGAAAGAAAGAAAGAAAGAAAGAAAGAAAGAAAGAAAGTTTACAAAGTAGAATAAACACTGCAGAAGACCGAATCTCAGATCTAGAGGACACGATCACAACCAATGAACAGGAAAGACATAATTTATGCAAAATAAAAAAGACCATAAGATATTTATTCATCAGCTCTTAGATGATTCAAAGAAGAATAACATAAGGTTGATTAGAGTCTTTGAGAAAGCAAAAGACAATATATAAAAAAAAATCTGTTCACAGAAATAATAGTAGAAAACTTCATAGATAAAGAAAGAGAATTAGACATCCAGATTCACGAAGCATACAGAACTCCACAAGGCTGACATATACAAAAACCTACATGTAGGCATATAATTATAAAAGTTCCAGGTATGAAAATAAAAATGAAATATTGAAAGCAGCTAGAGAGAAGATACATCACCTACAAAAGGAAGGCCATCAGGATCACAACAGACTTTTCAACCCAAATATTCAAGGCAAGAAGAGCCTGGAGTGAAGTGTTTCAAAACTTAAAGGACAAGAACTTCGAACCCAGACTGATTTACCATTCAAATTTATCTCTGAAAATTGAGCGGGGAATAAAATGCTTTCCTGACAAAGAATATCTTAAAAACTTCATGCATACAAAACCCACACTATGAAATATCCTAAAGGATATCTTGGAGAAAAAAAGGAAAATTATAAACCCATGAGACCCAACAGAGTCATCCCATTGAGCGAAACAAGAAACGGATGGGAAAAGAACAAAATCAAAGAATAAAAGAGCCTAGAACAGGAAAACATGATGGCACCAAGTCTATCCTTATCAGTCATAAGCATTAATGTCAGTGGTCTCAATGCACCAATTAAGAGACACAGACTGGCAGAATGGATTGAAAAGCAAGATCCTACAAACTGCTGCATACAGGAAACATATCTAATCCAGAAAGAACGCCATAGGCTTAAAGTAAAGGGATGGAAAACAATTCTCCATGCAGCAGGAAATTGCCAAAAAGAAGGAGCAGCTATCTTATTTGCAGACAAAGTAGTTTTTAATCCAAAACTGAATGAAAGAGAAAAAGAAGGTCATTATATTCTAGTACAGGGCACTATCCAAGAGAAAGAAATAAATGTCTTAAATATTTATGCCCCAAACTCTAGTGCACCCAGGTATATTAAACAAACATTGATGGACATGAAAAGCCAGATAAGCAGCAATACAATAATAGTAGGGGACTCCATCTATTTGTGACCCCACTGTCACAAACAGACAGATTGACTGGACAGAAAGGCAATAAAGAATTGCTTGAGCTAAACCACACTCTTCAAAAAAATGGACTTAATTGATGCCTCCAGAGTATTTCACCCCAGTAAGTGAGAAATTAAGTTCTTCTCAGCTGCTCATGGATCATTCTCCAAGACAGACCATGTGCTAGTTCATAGAACAGGTTTAAGTAAATGTAAAGGAATTGAAGTTGTCCCCTGTATAGTCACAGATCATAGTGCCTTGAAACTAGAGATGAAGAGCAAAAACAATCCCAAGACTTTGACAAAGACATGGAAATTGAACAATACTCTACTGACTAACCAATGGGTCACAGAAGTAATTAAAGAAGAAACTAAACAGTTTCTACTATTGAGTGATAACCTCAGTACAATGTACAGGAACTTATGGGATACAATGAAAGCAGTTCTAAAGGGAAATTCATAGCAGTGAATGCCTATATCAGGAAAACAGAGCAAGCTCAAATTAACAATCTAATGCTGAACCTTAAGCTACTAGAAAAAGAGGAGCAAGACAAACCAAGAGCTCATACTAGGGAGGAAATCATAAGGATCAGGGCAGAAATTAATACAATGGAGACTAAGAGAATGATACAGAAAATCAACAAATCAAAAAGTTGTTTTTCCAAAAGGATAAATAAAATTGACAGACACTTAGCCAATCTTCTCAAAAAAAAAAAAAAAAAAAGGGTCAACTCCATGCTATTAGAAATGAAAATGGGGAAATCACTACTGACCCAGTGGAAATACAGAGAATAATAAACACATACTTTGAAAATTTATATTCTAATAAAATGGAAAATGTAAAAGAAATGGATAAATTCCTAGATACATATGAACTTCCAAAGTTGAATGAAGAGGATATAAAAATGTTAAACACCCCAATATCAATCTGTGAAATTCAAAATGTAATAAAAAATCTACCTACAAAAAAAAAAAAAAAAAAGCCCTGGGCCTGATGGCTTCAATGCTGAATTCTACAAAACTTTTCGAGAAGAGTTAACACCACTACTCCTCAAACTATTCCATGAAATCGAAAGGGAAGCAGCACTCCCAAATTCATTTTTGTTACAAACCGTTACCTTGATTCCAAAATCACAGAAAGATCCAACCAGAAAAGAGAATTACAGGCTGATCTCCCTAATATATGTTGATGCAAAAATCTTCAATAAGATACTAGCTAACAGAATACAGAGAATCATCAAGATCATACACCCTGACCAAGATAGATTAATCCCAGGGATGCAGGGATAGTTCAACATACGTAAATCAATAAATGTAATATTACATTAACAGACTCAAAGACAGAAAACATATGGTCATCTCAATAGATGGAGAAAAAGCATTGGACAAAACCCAACACCAATTTATGATCAAAACCCTGCAGAAAATTGGAATAGATGGTCTGTATCTCAAACTAGTAAAAGTTATAACAGCCAACATCAGCATAAATGGTCAAAAACTGAAACCTTGCCCACTATGATTAGGTATAAGACAAGGATGTCCACTTTCTGCACTCCTGTTCAATATTGTGCTGGAAACATTAGCCACAGTGTTTAGGAAAGACAAAAAAATAAAACGAATAAAGATAGGAAATGAAGAAGTTAAACTGTCATTATATGCTGATGACATGATACTCTATCTAGAGAATCCTAAAAACTCAACGAAGAGACTGCTAGACCTAATCACCAAATTTAGTAGTGTAGCTGGATATAAGGTTTATGCTCAAAAATCATTAGCCTTTATATACACAAACCAGAGATTCACTGAGCAAGAAATTGAGCAATAAATCCCCTTCACAGTGGCATCCAAAAAAATGAAATATCTAGGAATCAATCTCATAAAGGAGGTGAAAGACCTCTACTCCGAAAATTACAGCACTCTGAAAAAGGAGATAGAAGAAGATACCAGAAAATGGAAAGACATCTCTTGTTCCTGGGTTGGAAGAATCAATATCGTCAAAATGGCTATACTCCCACAACTATTATACAGATTCAACACAATCCCAGTTGAACTCCCAATTCCATATTTCATAGATTTAGAGAAAATAATTCAGAAATTAATCTGGAATCACAAAAGACCTAGAATAGCAAAAGCAATTCTAATCAATAAGGACCTGATGGGGGGGGGTATTAAGATCCCCAACTATAAACTATACTACAAAGCCACTGTGATAAAAAAAAAAAAAAAAAAAAAAAAGGTACTGGCAAAGCAATAGACCCAAGGACCAGTGGAGTAGATTAGAAAATCCAGAAACAACTCCAGACACACTAAGCCATCTCATTTTTGACAAAGAAGCCAAATACCCTCAGTGGAGGAAGGATAGCCTTTTTAACAAATGGTGCTGGAAAAACTGGACTCTAACCTGCCAAAGTCTAAAGCTAGACCTAGCTCTTTCACCATGTACTGAAATAAAATCAAAGTGGATCTGGGACCTAAATATTAAAACAGACACAATAAACCTACTACAAAACAGGTTAGGTAAAACTCTTCGAGACAATGGTTTAGGGAACGATTTCATGAACAAATCCTTCATAGCACGAAAACTTTTAGAAAAAAATCAATAAATGGGATATCATATTGAGAGGTTTCTGCACAGCAAAAGAAACCATCAGAAAAGTGAAAAGGCAACCAACAATATGGGAAAGAATCTTTACCAGACATTTATCAGACAAAGGACTACTATCTAGAACAATAAAGGGCTTTAAAAATTAATCCACCCAAAGTTAACAATGCAGTTCAAACATGGGAATCTAAAATGAACAGACACTTTTCAGAGCAAGAAATAAAAGCAGGTAAGAAGCATATGAAGAAATTTTCAAGATCACTAGTCATTCGAGAGCTACAAATGAAAACAATATTAAGATTTCATCTCACTCCATGAAGAATGGCTGCTATCTCAAAATTAGCCAACAACAAATGTTGGCAAGGCTGCGGAGAAGAAGAAACCCTTCTCCACTGTTGGTGGGAATGTAGACTCTTACAACCCCTCTGGAGATCAGTTTGGAGATTCTTCAAAAAGCTAGGATTGGAGGTCCCATTTGACCCAGCCATTGCTCTGCTAGATATATACACAAAAGAATTAAAAGATTTATATCACAGTGGCACATGTGCATCCATGTTTATAGCAGCTCGGTTTGTGATTACTAAATCTTAGAAACAATCAAAATGTCCATTAATTAGAGACCAGATAAAAAAGTTTTGCTTCTTCTACACAATGGAGTATTAGTCTGCCACAAAAAATGGTAAGTTCGCATCATTTATACTTAAATGGACATACCTTGAGGACATCCTCATAGGTGAAATAAATAGGTCAAAGATGTGTAAATATTGCATGTTTTCCTTGGTATGAGAAAATAAATATGTAAATGAGTTCTAGAATGTAGGTTATATATGGTGAAATACTCAAAGCGAAATGGGGTGAAGGGGGGAAAATAATGAGATAATAACAAAAAAGAAAGGAAACAGTTTATGTGTATAGGAGTTGGGGGTGGAAGGGTGGGTAGGAGTATGGAAGAAAATGACAATTAAGTTGTGTCATACACTGGTACAAATTCTCATTGTTGAATGCACTCATGTGTATATGTAATGCACCAATAAAGATTTTAATTAAAAAAAGAGGAAAATCCAAAAGATTATACATCATAACCAAGTAAGTTTCATCCCAGGCATGCAAGGATGGTTCAACACATTTAAGTCAATAAATATCACATATAAAGTAAGCAGGAGCAAGTCTAAAAACTACATGACCATATCAATAGATGCACAAGAAGCTTTTAGCAAAGTCTAACACAGTTTCATAATAAAATCCCTGATGAAGACAGGTATTGAAAGACCGTACCTGAATATGATAATGTCTATTTATGACCAAATAAACACAGCCAGCATCATACTAAATAGGAAAAAAAAGCATTCCCCCTAAAATCAGGAAGAAGACAAAAATGCTCACTATCCTGTCTTCTATTCAACATATTATTGGAAATATTAGCCAAAGCAATTAGGTAAAAAAATAATTAAAAAGGTTAAGTATATGAAAGGATAAACCAAATTAACATTTTTTTTGCAGATGACATGATATTGTACATAAAAATACCTAAAGAAATCTACTTAAAAACTCTTAGAAATAATAAACAACTTCAGCAATAAAGTAGGATACAAGATCAACACACAAGCGCGTGCACACACACACACACACACACACACACACACACAATTAGTGTTTTGGAAACAGCAACAATACATGAACAAGAGAGAAGTTATGAAAAGGACACCATTCATGAAAAATGAAATACCTAGATATTAACGTAACCAAGGAAGTAAAAACTCTGCTAAGAAAATTACCATACTCTTGAAGAAAGAACAGAACACCAGAAAATGGAAAGATTTTCCCCATTACTGGATGGACAGGTGGAACCACTATTGTAAAAAATAGCCATACCTCCAACACTGTATACAGATTCAGTGCAGTCCTAATTAAAATGCCAGTAGCATTCTTTACATGTCTAAAGATAGAACTATAAAATTCATATGGATCCAAATGGAAGCCAGAATAGCAAAAGTAATTTTGGGCAATGAGAGCAAAGCAGGTGGCACAGTAAAACCTGACTTCAAGTTACACTACAAAGTAGTAGTGATTAAAGCAAACAAACAAACAAGCAAAAAAACAGCATGCTACTGGAACAAATGAAGGCACGAGGATTGATGGATCATAACTGAAGACACAGAAACTTCCCACTTGATCTTTGAAAAAAGTGACCAAAATCATATATTGGAGGAAAAATAACTTATTCAAGAAGTAGTTTGAAGACAATTGGTTATCTGTTTTCAAAATAGTGGAACTTACCATATCCTAAATTAAAATCAAAAGAGATCAAATAGCTAAACATTATATCAGACACTGTCAAGAACAAACCTTGTGGGGAGAAATAATTCTACAGTCAAGAGTGTGACTAGGCCAAACATTCCTATTTGCAAATGGACTTGGGGACTTGGCTCTTGTCTTCACCTCTGGTCGCAACAGGGACTCTGGTTGTCCCACAGGCTGTCATTCTCCAGGGCACAGCTGCACCATGATCTTCATCTACAAGGACTATTGCTGACATGTGTCAGCCATATAGTTTCTGGCATCCGCCTTACCTTCTACATGCTAGGATTATAGGTATGGAAGCTTGGTACCAAATAAAATTGTGGCAAACTCAGGTGTTTCGTGCTTTGCTACCCTAAGTAGCATGGATCAGGGCCAAGCTCAGCTTCTTCTATAAACCTAATTTCTGCCTGTTTATTGGTTGTTTTGCCAGACTCACAGGAAACTAGAACTTGTGCAAAGGTTCTAGTTATGTCCTTTATCCCTGTTTCCCACAAGACACATTAAACTTAAAAGAGAAATAACTGAAACACTTGACATAACTGAGAGATTTTCTAAACAGATCAGTCACACAAAAAATAGCAGAAAAATCAACAAATGGGATTACATTAGACTAAAAAGTTTCTGCATAAGCCAAAGAATCAGATAGTATATTGAAGAGTCAACCTACATAATAGAAAAAAAAAAATTCCCAGTACTCTTCAGTTATTATTTAGAATACACAAATAATTAAAGAAAAAAAAAAACAAATAAAATTACAGATTGTTAAGACATGGACAAAAGAAATGGTCACTTCACAGAAACTGCCATATAAATGATTAACAAATAAATGAAAGAAAAATGTTGGTCATTGAAGAAATACAAATTAAAACAATAGTAAAATTTCAATTTATCTAAGAAAAATAAATGGTGCATATGACCCAGGTATCCCTCTGCTAAATATCTTCCTCCAAAAACTTAAAACATCGTACTACAATGGTACTTTTAAAAAAATTAAGATCTCTTTACATAGTTTAGTTCTTGAAGTCACTATGTAACTTAGATTGGCCTTGAATTTACAACAATCATTCAGTCTCAGTCTCTTCAGTACTAGGATCACAGGAATACACCTCTGTACACAGCTACAATGATACTTTCACACCAATATTTATAGCAGCAAAATTTATAATAGATAAATCCAGGAAGTAGTCTATATATCCATCAACAGATGATTGCATAAACAAAATGTGGTACCTATATGTAATGGAACACTACTCAGTTATAAAGAATGACAAAGATTAGACATTTATTGAAAAATGGAAACACCTGGAAAGTATAATGCTGTATGAAATACATCAGCACACTGGCTTAAATACTGTATATTTCCTATTTTAATGAAGTAAGGTACAAAAAAGAAAATAACATGGGATCAATAGAAAGGAACAAAGGAGGTGGACCTCTTGCAATAGGAAAATGATCCAAGGGATTAAGGTTGAAGGTTGAGGAGGAGAGGAAAAGGAAATAAGAATAAAAATATGCCACGTACAAGAATGTAATGATCCAAATTAATGCAAACACTGTATACTATAACATGAAGTTTCAAAATAACATCAACAAGTGGGAAAAATGGGATAGAAGAACTGGAGGAGAAGGGGCAGAGGAAGGAAGCAGAAAGGATTAAAAACATCTGTGATATGTATATGTAGTCACTCTGCAGGGGATTGTAAGCTGCACAAATCATAAACATATGCCAATACAATTAAATAAATTATTAAAAATAAATAAGTTAAGCTCTCTATGAATACACAATGGTCATTAGAATATTAACAATTAAAACACAAACTATTTATTTAATTTTGTTATAATATCTTTAATATTTTATTTTAAATTATATTTACTATATAAAATCCAGTTATAGTTCACTTACATTATATCCTAAAGGCATCAGATCACAAAATGTTTCAAAATAGCAAAATTAAAAATTATATGTCAGACTAATATTTAAAAATAAGTTGCAATATAATGAAGATAATTGTGACAAGTGATAACTGCAGAAACTCTAGAAATGTAAGAATAACTTCTGATTGTAGTAAGAAATGCACTGAAATGTAGAAAAATATTTGGAAGACATAATTTAAAAATAACTTAATAATATGTGTGGAATATAATCATTATAGTTTTAAGCATAAATAATAATTTTTAACATAGCACAGTAAAAATTATGTATCTTCTTAAATGAGAATGTAAAAAAAATAGTTATTATACGAAGGAGGAGGCCTTTCACAACTAGCCATACCTATCTTCCTCTTCTTAAACATAAATAATTACACAGAATAAAACCTCTCAGTTAAAATGGTAGATCAAGATGAAAATAAGATTACTTTACAATTATTTCTTGAAGCTAAGAAATTATAAAATATTTTCTAAACCACAAAATAGCATGTTGTTATCATTTCCCCATGAATCTGAGTGATGGACACTTCTTTGTCAGCTATAGGTTCACCCGCGTAATATTCTCCCCTCCTAGATAAGATCTGTGCAGATCCCCAACCACAGAATTATTCCTATGTCCAGACAACAGCTAGTCCAGGGGAAATTCATGATTCTAAAAATCCCTCTCACTAAAATACGCAGTAAATCACATCAATATTTGCTGGAGAGCATTATCAAAATTGAATGAGTCATGTAACTGAAGAAGCTGCCATATACAACATAACCATAATAGGATAAGCAATAAATAAAATAGAATGATAATATATAGAATTGAAAGCAAAAGTTAGTATATTTAACAAATACACATAAAATAAAAAGAACAAAGAGGCCTGAAAGTTAGGCATTGTATTGAATTACATGAAAGACAAATTCTGATCAAGAAATAACAACAAAAAAGGTGACATACTTTGCATTAAGTATGGACAAATTTAGATGGGTAGTGGCTCATTAGAAGGACAACAATGTGTTTCAACAAATTTCAGGGAATAAATATGAAAAATTAAAATTTAAAATTCTTTAAAAACACAACTTGGCAAAAGAGCAAATAATAAATAAGTGAACAACTAGAATAAGCCATGAGCATCAAGTAAAATTTTATATATAATGAAAATGTTCCCATGAAGAAAACAGTCATATGTCTTTAGAGATGAGTTCTTACATTCTCATATCATATCATTTAAGTCTTGCACAAACGCGTCTAGAGAATATAAAAACAGAATATCTCAATTTAAGCGACAAGCATAGCATTGTCTTTCAAAGTAGGATAAAGTAAGAAAATGAAATTACAGATAAATCAGAACTGCTTTAGATTACTTACTAGTAAACAAAATCCAGCAACATAAATGAATACAATAAATCATTGCTAGACTGGTTCTATCATACCAAATCACGTTGTGTTCAATGACAAAGAAAACTTATTTTCATGTGATATACTTAATATTAACAGGCTGAAACAAAAACATGTGTGACTATTTCAATGAGATAAAACAAAATCATTCAATAATTTTCATCATCCATCCCTGGTACAGACTGATAAATCAAACTAGGATAATATAAGAATGCTACACAATGATAAGGATAGCATATGAAATATACAAAGGATCTACTTTGATCGGTGGTGTGATGTTATGATCATCTCATTAACCTTGGAGATAGTATAAGTACACCCTCAATTACCAAATCCATACAGTTCTTCTTCATAAGAGGTCCTATAAATTCAGTAAGAATATTAAAAAATTATGAAATTAGAATGAAAGAAATACAATTCTCATTAAATACACATTACAAGTGCTCACCTAGGCAGCACAGATACTAAAAATGTGCACATTACAAAACCAAAAACATTATTGTGTCCAAAGAATTCATAAGTAAAGCTTTCAATTAGTTAAAAGCATTTGGTAAGATCCTTAATATAGTATAAATAACCCCAAACTCAATTGCATTGCCTGAATATGTTCTAACAAAGTTAGAATCTATGATTAAAAAGAAAATAATGAGATTATAACAAAAAGGATGGAAACAAAGTTTATGTATATGGGGGTGGGGTGGGGGTGGGGGTGGGGGTGGGGGTGGGAGGGGGGGCAGGGTTATGGGAAAAAATGAGAATTAAGTTGTGTCATATACTGGTACAAATTCTCATTGTTGAATGCAATCATGATGTATATATGTAATGTACCAATAAAGATTTCAATTAAAAAAAAAGAAATTTCACTTTAATCATAGCAGATAAAGTGCTTTAATTTTATTTTATTTATTTATTTTTTTTTGGATAATGATTTCTTTTTAAAAAAATTTTTTTACCTTTATTGGTACATTATGTATATGCATCATGATTGTACTCCATAATGGGGATTTGTACCAGTATAAGACACAACTTAATTCTCATTTTTTCCTATTAAAGTGCTTTATTTTAAATCTATCAAAAACTGGCAAAAATTAGGTAAAAGGGGGAGATATGCTGTCCGCATGAATATGGAATAATTAATTTTAAATATGGACGTTCCCCCAAAATGGTGTAACTTTTTTTACAATTAAAATGCATCAGTTTTTTGTTTCATGAAGAACAAAAACTACTTCTAAGATGTATATAGAACAGAGGTTCAACAATATCCAAGACAACAAAGAGAAGGAAGAAAAAGACTTGTTTTGTAAAATTTCAAGACTAACAAAAAGATGATAATAATTAAGTCAGTGTGGTATTTAACTTAATCAAATTTTCTAGTAGAACAGAGCTCAGAAATAGATTCTGATAAACAATGAAGACATGATGTGTGGTACAGGTGTTGCTAAATACTGTTAGGAAATAAAATGTTATTCAATTTTTCTGTTTAGAGCAACAGGTTATTCATATAGAAGAATAAGAAGTTTCGATGTGCATCATGTTAAATGTAGAAGACAAAATGACAGAAGACAGCTAATTATTTATATCTCCCAGTATTTATGGACTTTATAATCCCTCTCTCTTGGATATAGATAGTACCTGTGACTTGAATCCAAGTAATACAATGCAGCAAATGTGATAGGTCATCAGTAACACAACTCCTTTACATTGTTAGCAAAGTGTCCCTACCGACTCTGTCCCTCTTTGGCTTTAATGAAATAAATGTAATGGGGCGACCCTCCATGATATGCTATGCAGGTTGCTTCCAGTCCAACAGTCAGGAAGAACTGTAGCTCTAGGATCAACATCCCAGCAGGCATCTAGTTTTGCCAGTGTCATATGAGCATGGAACCAGACGTACCCCCAGTTGAATATCAGATGATATTTCAGCCCTAATCATCAGCCTGATTACAGCTTAAGACCTTACAGAAAATAACCTAGGTAAGAGAAGATCTAATTGTAGGCCTAAAATTTTTTTGATATAATAAATATGTGTGGTTTCAAGCCACTAAGTCTGTGTAATACTATCATGCAAGAAGAGACAACTAAAAAAACAATACTTGGGAGACACTGTAGAAAATTACATTCAGGACCAATACCATGGAAGATATTTTAATAAGATACAAAATAGTATAAATAATGCAGAAAATATTTACATGTTTGATATCACTCAAAACATATATATATATATAAACATAAAATATACAGTAAACATCAATGAATTAGTAAGAATTGAGAAAAATGAACTTAACAGAAAAAGTTAGATGAATGAATACAGATTTCATGACCAGAGCAAAGACAATAATGTGTGAAAGCAAAGGTTTTTAAATGTTGTAATTCATTAATAACCAGCAAAACAAAAATGAAAACCAAAATGTGACATAATTTTATCCCACTAGACAAAGAAAATATTAAAAGCTCAGAAAATGTCAACTAAAGGAAAAATCTAGAGCAATCTAAGATCTTTTGGATTAGCTAGAGTACACAGTTGGTACCAAAATGCACTGGTTAATAAATGTTTTTTGGCAACAATTTGTTCACAAACAGAATTATTTGAAAAAATATTACTTTTTTTGCAATCTCTGTATCAGGTGATGAACATGATCAGGACCATCGTTTCCACACAAACACAAATGTGCCAATCTTTTCCAAAATTATAGAATAAATTAAGTCTGTGAATTGATAGAAACATGTATGTATCTGTACCTAAAGCTATAGATATCTTTCATGACTTACGTGCACAAACTGTACAAACACCAAATAATGAAATTTTAAATATGTACACTATGAAGTATTCTTAAGACTTTATATAGAACATTGCTTAAATTTGCAAGAATCACAAATCCCTCCAAAATCTATTATCAAGCTATGAACAAAATGGTAAAAGATACATATAGTTTTTAAATTATAATGGCATATCAATATAAAAAATACTACCACAGTGAATGTATTTTTCTCCTTACAAACATCACCTATATTAAATAAATTTTTGGTAAAGAAAAGCAAGTTGAATATATAAGTAAGCTGTGTATTTGTTACTGTTTAACAAAATTTAAAAGCATGCACAATTTAAAATATGCATATATGTATACAATGAAGGTATGAAGCAAATCAAAGAAATGGAAACCATCAGTATGTCCAAAACAGGGGTTAACTCTAGGTGGCTGGTACAGCAAAGGGTGTGACCATGGCAGGTCAGAAGCAGGGTTTAACACTCGTATTCATTGAGCACTTGGGGGTTGATGATGACTACTCACAGGATCATTTATAACTATCTTTTATATCATGTATTATGCACAAATCGTGAAATGTATCAGTTTATTAATTCTATCTCCAAATCAATTCTCCCACAGGAAACCATTGGTATTCTAGAGGAGGGTTTCCAAACACTAGCTAGAATCATATATCTTTTCATTCTCAGCGTAATGTAACCCACTGTGCATATCCAAATACGTGCAATTCAACAGGTTCACTAGTTAAAGAAGCTGAATGATACCCAAGAAAATTTGTCATAGAGAAGTTCCTCTGTACGAAACACAATAAAGTATGAGCCCTACTAGAAAAGCACAGTGTGCTTAGCCCCATGCAGGTGTGAGTGTTCTTCTAACTCCTCACTGAAAGACTGTGCTCAGGAGGAAGTTCTAGAATTGAGTCCCTAATCTTGACCTATACCCATAGAAGAAGGGACTTCAGGTTCAAAGCCATCAAACAAACAAAAATACTACTTGACCTTCTACCAATTCAAAAATATGTGTAAGTTAAAATTTCTATGTTATGTAATATATTGACATGAAACCTTTGTATAATGGTAAAATAAATAATATGTCATGCATACATATATCCATATAATTTAAATATTATCTCCAATTTGTTTCTATTTATCCCATTATAACTAATTTTCACACATAGTGCTAGATATCTTAAACGTTATGAATGCTTAAGAAATGCAAAATTAAAATAGAAAATTATACAATAATTTTTAGAAGAGGGAAACTATAAATACATAACCACAAAAATGAAGATGTCAACATATTATGCATAATATGTAAATGGCACTTGTAAGAGCCAATAAGACCAATAGTATCATATTTCTGTTAAGAAATTTCCATATCTAAATGAATCTCAGGAATAAATAAAAGAGGCTCTGAAAAAAATGTAAGTTTGCATAAATATTTTTTCAAGTATGAATATAAAAAGTAGAACTATATTAGTATGTTAACCTTTTAGTTGTCATATTATATATTTACATAACAATAACACAACAAATACAAAAACAAGAACCTGACCTTTTGGTTCATATGCTTCTTAGTTCTATATACTCAAATTATCTGAACAGATTTAAATATTTTCTCATTGAGAAAATGATATATTACACATTTATTTTATTTCTCTTTGGGCATATGTAGTAATTGAATCAAAATAAGTATAACTTGGTCTCTTTCTCTTCATCTCTCACTCACTCATTCTAAGTGTAGAAAACTTGTGGTGTTACAAAGAGAATATAAGATTGTTCTACTAATTTTCAATTTTAAAAAATCTTTGTATGGACTCTGAGTTTTACAGATCAAAAATTAGTTTTAAAATCAAGACAATGGCCTTGACCTCTGACCTAGAAGACAATGACAAGATTTGTATTCAGATCCAGTTCCAAAGCTTGTATAATGTATAAAATCATTTCATATATAACACTTAGAATGAAAATGTTCATCTTCAAACTAAAATAGGAAATGGAGGGGAGACAAGTAAAAAGTAAGACCTGTAAAAGACTTACCAGAAAATTTTGCAAATAATATAAAGCAAATCTCATGCCTAATAGAATAAGGCATTTTTGCGAAAGTTTGAATGTACAACATGTGTATTTCTGTGTCTATATTTAACAACAGGTTATTATAGATAGTGCTATAGCTGTTTTGGAAAAGAGGAATAGCTGTGTTTTGCATATTTGTTTACTTTCCTAAGTCTAGAAAGAAAAACAACTTAGTTGGTGCACATATGACAATTGTAAACATACTTTGTTCTACTTTGCATTGAATTAGCCAGAGAGCTCGAATTAACATTGGAAAACTATTATTAAATGCTATGTATTTTGAGTGAAGTAAATTTTTATTCGCTGTTTTCTTTATATGTACCTACTTTTTAATTGATACCTTATGAAAGCAATTCCAACATTCATGTGAATGAATGTTTTTCTCCTTAAATGATTAATGTATGTATCCAAAATTTAGAAAAAAGAGGACAACATGTGGAAGAAGACTGCATATCTAGGACATTAGAAAACTTGAAACATTTAGGTGAAATTTAGTACCAGAATTAACACACTTTAAGGACAAGTATACATTCATCTCCAGAGTCAGAGAAATACAGAAATAGTTTAAACAGTACAAAATAGAAAAAAAAATTGATATAGATGACAAAACTTCTTCCCATAATTTATCATTGTATCAAATTGTAATCTATATTGATTCAAGGAGCCTTTTTTTAACAGTTTAGACAATAACTATCAATCTGCCTTCCTTCATTCCCACTCTTCCCCAACCCTTCCTTCTCTCTCTCCTGTCTCCATGCATTCCATTATTTCCTCATTTTTTTCTCTTCTTTCCTTTTTGGCATTATTTACAAGGCAAGGAAAGGAGAAATATAATTTGTTTTCCCCTAAAACAAATTGTATTTGAATATATTAGAGCATAACTCATAAAGTGGCAAGGCAGTTTCTCTCTACTTCTGTAAGCTCTTTATCTTAGGAACGTTGCGAAAAGCAGAATACCCCTAGACTTTATAGACCCCTAATAGATTGTCACCTCGTGGATGTAAGACCCAGGTGGGATTTTTTTCACCACTGCTTTCCCAAGATGAGAACTGTGCCTGGTAATGTGAGCCAAGAGCCACTGGGGCTCTGGCAAATCAGTGTGGGAAGGAGATGAAAATAATACTCACTGAAACCTGGATCAAACACAGTGATTTACATTCTCACTACTATCATTAGCAGAGACCTATACACACGCCTAGTCACATCCATTTGTCTTGAAGGCACTTCTTGATATTCAGTCATGAACCACATTTGTTATAATGTGTGGAAGTAATTAAGTGAGTAGGAGTGGGAAAGGATGTCAACTATTTTGCTCTACTTGTACTTCCGATAACCTTGAATCCTTTTGGGCAGGGTTACACATTGACAGTCGTGATCTCACAACCATAAACTCAAAACTTAAGTAAGAAAAGTTAGGTAGTAATTTTTATCTAAATTTAGCAATCATTATTTCTTCTGACCCAAGAAACTATTATTTATTTCCTCAACTACTTTCTGTTCTGGAAATAAGAAACCATACCTATGACAGACAGACACTTTGTATTAGACTGTCCTAAAGTAGTGGTCACTCTCTTTATGCTCTTTTCCTCCCTTCAATGAATTCTAAAAGTGTCAAAATCTCTAGAAAGATTATAAATTCTTCACTAAGAAAGTTAATAGTCAACCGATTCTTGTATTCTTCCCTCAAGTAACCAATGTCTTAATACCTGAAATTCAAAAAGTGTGATGAATGAGTTAATTAATGAACAAATTCCTTTGTAGAACTTTCCTGTTAAAAATCTTCCTAAATTTGAATCAAAATACTCAACTAATATAATTTGGACAAATTACTTGACAAGTTTCAAATTTATATCATAGTTATGAGGATTATCCCAGACATTTGAAACAAAACTGTCTGCACCCTGCCTATTACTCAAGGGAAGTATTTAGTAATTCCCTTGATGTGTTTAGTACATCACTTGTATACTCTCCTCTTTTTAGCAATAAAAAAACTGCATGACAATCATACCAGTGGTTATTATGGGCAGAAGCCAAACACACAGCATAAATATTCAGTAAAGGCACATCCCGCACTTTAAATTGAGATAGCCAGCACTCGGAATCAGTGAGGAAGTCAGAAGTCTTCATGTTTATTGGCTGAATTTGTGGGATGAGTTAAACAATATTAAACTAGTATTTACTTTCCAACACCATCAGTCAAAGACCACAAAAAGGACATGCCATAGTTATTTTAATCATAATCATTTCTTTTAGTTTATTTTTATATTAAATCATAGAAACGTCTTGTTGTGCAAATAAATCTGATAAACTAGTTTATAATCTTCAGTGTATTTTTTTTGTATTGGAACTAGATAAGGTATTAAGGAAAAATAAAATCAAACAAAAATTCTCATGTTTTTGAGGACTTAGCTGAATCTATTTTTGAAGACAGAATCAATTAGCATGTGTTACATGTACTATATATAATATAAGTCCATGAAAATTGTAGCTCAAGCATCTGAAAGTGTTAAAGTTTGGGGAGACATTACAATCTACAGTTTCTAAAGTGCTTAATATCCTCTGCACAAAAATATGATGTCATCTGTTCTTAAAATTATCTGGATAATTTTATATCAAAATGAAAAAGAATATGACTAGTCAGAGACATATAAAACTTATTCAACATAAAAATAAGCAGTAAATATTCAACACATTCAATATTTTAATATCTCCTAGAACATTACGCAGTCTTATTGTTAAGTGAGGTACTATAACCACTTTTACCTATTTACATATTTTCCCAGGGAGTGAAAACTTTCCTAGTTATGATCAAAGTTAATCAACTCAACATTTTAAAATAAAAATTGTAATTGTTTACTCACCTCTAATAAGATGTTATATTTTATAGGACAAGAACAGCTAGTATCTTTGGTGATACATAATTGTCTTCAGATCCATAATATTAAAGGCAGAAAGTAAGGATTATATAATTATTTTTAAGACATGCTAGCATATAGGTGTGGTTCTTTGAATATAATTGCAGAATGAAATGTGACAGGTTTTCCAAATTTTCTCTGGTATTGAGAGGATGAACCCAAAATGCCAGGTATTCCTTAATTTCTCTGGTTGTCTGGTGGGCCTGGTGTTACATACCTAAAACTCAGACAGAACTGTGGGAATCTGAGTCAAGAGGATAAAAAGCTCAAGCTCAGCCTGGGAAATTTAGTGCCTTGAGTTAGATGAGATCTGTCTTTAAATTTAAAAAAAAAAAAATCTATAATGGGGGATGGGTATATATATGTGTGAAGGCCCTGTGTTCAACAAACTCTAGCCCTGAAAATAAAGCAAAACAAAACAAAACCAATAGATATGCTCATATACTTTTCTTGACAAAATTTGTATTTTAAGTTCTATGAACAGAAGCATAATCAGAGATTTAGCTTCTGATCATGTTCTTCAATTATTGTTCTCTTGTGTATATTTTATAACAATGACTTTAAATTTAGACGTAGCCTCTCCTATCCTGAAAAAAATCTATTAAAAAAAACTTGTTAAAAGTAGACATTTAATACAGCAAAATCAACCTACTTAAAAAATACAATGTTGTATTTTTAATACAATCTCTTATTTAAATTTATTATAACTTTGGGGAATTTAATGAAGGGATGACTTTTAAAGATAGGACATTTTGTAAAAGTTCCTTTTAGCAGGATTAGACAGTGATCATTTTTATTTATAAGATGATAAAAATAAACATAAACAGGGATCATTAATTTTTCCTAGATCATTCTAAAAGTACAAGATGTGCACAAATGTCCAATGGATCCGTCATCCCCTTACCTGTCCATAACACTCCTCACAGGATAATTTCTCAATAAAGTTTCCTTCTCTAAGACTTCTATTTTAGCATTACCATTAGTAGGGGTCATGTCTGAAATCTCCCAGGTGGGGTAGGGGATGGGTGAGAACAGAAGTAGGTAGATTCATCTCTGCACTGCAATGCTGAGATAAAAGTTAATCTATATATTCCTATGTTCAATCTCAGAACTACTTGCTCTTTCATTTTCCCCTTCCCTTCTCCCTTCCTAGTCCTCATAATCCATTTAGCTCTTTTCTTTTGTAATTACCTTTCTGAGCAATGCTCAAAGAAAGTCAGGGGTAGATGCTGCTGTCTTCTGTGGTAGTGACACACATTCGCAATGCTAACCTTGTTTGGGCCTAATATACCTGCCAACCCAGTTTTTCTTTTTTTTTTTTTTTTTAATCCGATTCAAATTCACATATCCTGGGAATTGAAAGCAAACACTGAGACTCTGGCCAGTAATGAAAAGAGTGTTATCATCCATGTAGGAATTTTATGTATTTGTTGACAACCCTGAGATAGAAAAGGAAAAAAATCTTTCTTCAAGTAATAGCGTCAATTTAATTTTTTAGTGCCCCTTCAATGTGTATTAATGTACTTTTCATTCATCTTGACAGTATGAAGGGAAATTGATGGGCTGTGGGAAGGAAGGCCATGCAGCAGAAAGGGAGCAGTCTCTTGGGGCCGGGGAGTTAGCTCAGTGGTTCCGGCGCCTGTCTTGCAAGCACAAGGGCCTGGGTTCGATTCCCCGGTAACCACATACCATACTGGGCTTGGAGACTCACACCCAGCAGCAACCAGTACCACATACCACAGTGCCGGGCGTGGTGGCTCACGCCTGTCATCCCAGCACTCGGGAGGCAGAGGCAGGAGGATTGCGGTGATGTGAGTTTGAGGCTGAGCTCAGGGCCAGCCTGAACCACAAAGCGAAACCCTGTCTCAAAACCGCCCCCCCCCCAAAAAAAAATAAAAATAAAAAGAAAGGGAGCAGTCTCCACTCACACCATAATGGACAGAAAATGACACTCATGTTAGGTTCAGTTGGGATGTAACACACCGGTGGCTTCACCGCTCCCGAGGCACATTCTGACATAATAACAAACTACTGAGACAGAACCACTTTTATCTAGGTCAGTGACAGACTCCAAGTGTTAGTGAGCTTGAGGGAACTACAGTTTGTCATCTGCAGTATCAGGAAGAACAGTGCAATCTGCAGAAATTTTCATCAAGTCTTCCCTCGACATAGCCTGATAGCCTTCATCCAGTACACTGTAATTACTCTACTAGCATATAACGACATAGCATTTTGATTTCAAAATCTACCAAAATGAAATGAATCACATTCTTATGTTGCTACATTTATAATCAGATGCAGATGGTAAAGGAAACAGATGCTTCTGACATCATCTCCCATTTGCCTTCAACTTTTGCAGACACTGGCAGTCTGTAAACTCCCTCAAAGCGATGCAGGAGAAGTTAGGCAGTGTTCCAATTCTGTTTCCAGACCCAAAAAAAGAAACCCAACCCTTACCCAAGAAACAACAACAGTACTTTGAATTATACAGTGGTAACTCCACAAAAATACTTGTTTGGAAGTCTGGTTCAATGCAATACAAAATTAATCATCAGAGCAAATAATCTGAGCACACATTGGGGGTTTGGCATTAGTACCTAGTGACTGTTTTGCTTGACAATGACAGAAAGGACAGGGTGGGGTGGTATCATGACAAACAGCTGCAACTTCAGGGAGGCAAAGAGGAGTTTTAAACAGACAGACATGTCTGAAATAATCTCCCAGACCCCAGACTGTTCACAGACTTAGTCTTTAGTATTTCTAAGTAATTAAAAAAAAAAAAAAAAAAACTTTTAAAGAGGTTTTTCCAGGCAGTTTCTGACCTTAAAAAAGAAATCTTTATTCTGATTTTCCATCTGTATTTTCCAGAAATCTGAACCGCTCTAATAAGAACTTTCAGCATTTCCCCAGTGACATCACTGAACATTATACAAAGTGAAAGGAATTTTTCTTTTTCTTTGCGGCATGTAAGTGTGTTAGAAGATCTTTTCAAAAAGATAAGAAACTTTTGTAGTCCATCTTGAAAGGAAGAAAGAAATGCTCGAGTGAAGTAGCGATTGCAAGGCCTTTTAGTAATGTCTGAGGTTCCCAAAGATTAACACACACACTTACAGGTGAAGGTGAGTTAAACAAAATCCTGTAAAATCTTACCTCCCTGGACTCCCACGAATATAGCTTCATCTGCACTTACATAGCACAAAGTGTTCAGCAGAAAAATTTTAAGAAACAAAGGCAAGGAAAGTGGTAACACAAAAATAAATCCTGCTAGGCAAAATATGATACTTGTTTTTAAAATAATTTCTCTGTGCAAGTAACAGACTGGAAACACCCACACAAACACACGCAGTACACACACACACACACACACACACACACACACACACACACACACACACAGAATACAAGAATAAACAAACTCTTCTAGTCCATATCCACAAAACGGGTTGGGAAAGCGTTAGTGCAAATTCCTGCTGACCTGCAGCACTCAGTCCATAAACTTTGGATATCCTAGACGGTCCATCATTGTCCAGCAGATGTTTTCAATTAACTTAATTTCATCTCTAGGCAAGTTTTGTTTCCAGAGATTAGCATTCGTTGGTGAGATTTGCCCTTCATAAGGAAGGTAAAAAAGGTTTGTGGAAGTAGCAAACAATATTTGGTTTAAACTGGCAGGAGACAAAGGAATTCCAAGAAAAGCAAATATCCTTTCAGTAGTTTTCTGAGGAAAATGAACAATATCTTCAAACTTTACAAGTTGGTAGCTGGTAGGTAGCAAATCTGTATTTATTCTCAAGGATGCTGCTGTGTTTGCAAGCCACAAATGAGACAATAAGGAGACAGCGTTCGATTTAGATCTTGCTAATTCTCTCTGCAATGGTTCATACTCTAAAACATAGTCTGAATTTAAGCCACATTTGTTTTTACCTCCCTCACTTTTAAACAGTTTTGCCAAGTGCTCTGGTACATTCTTTAAAGTGTAAAGACTTGGTTTACTACTGTAGAGCACTGAATAAATCCATGCTCGAGGGTCTCTTACTATGTACAATGCTCTCATCGAAGTTCCTAAAACTTCCTGGAAAAACGGAAGCTTTAATGTCCAGCTACCACTACTTAAACTGAGCACGGGTCGTGCACTGGGGTAATAGGTCAAGTGTCTCCTTAAAGCCCTAATATATTCAGCATCTCTATCAAAGGAGCTTTTCATTCTACCTCTTTGTTCTAGCAAAGATTCTTTCCTTCTCAGTTTTCTTCTTTTGTCCTTGTTCATTGTAAAATATTGTGCCACTTTACCCCTACTGGATTCATGTAGATGGATATTTTGCAAATGTATTTTTGTGTCCTGTACCAAAGACTGCAACCAGCCTCGGAGTAAACGAAAATGTCCACTGTGAATATCTGTCACTTTCCATTCGCAAGCATCTACAAATGAGTCGATTTCAAATTCAGTGTCAGGAATATCAATGTAGGCTGTGGGAACTCTGATGTACAGAAAATCACTACTGTTAAAAAAAAGTTGTTTGAGAATTTCAGCTCCCGAACCAGGAAGTGAGGTAATGACAACATCCGGAAGATCCACATAGCGCCCTGCGGAAGACACAGTCTTCTTGCCAGCCTCGGCCTCTTTCTTTGTCCATTTTGCACAGATGGGCTGAGTACAAGTACTCCACACATCCAGAAGCTCCATGAACCATAAGGCAATGACAAATATTAGTATCCAACGCATTAACTTTCTAAAAGAAAGGTAAAATCGCCACTGAAAAGTTAAAATCACCAAACTAATGCACAAAATTAATCCAACTGCTATATTAAATTTAAATCCAAAAGGAAAGATGACTCTATCATGTTTTACAGGCTTAACTATTGCTTCAGTGCCCAGACCAAATCGGGTTATCTGGTTTTGATCAGCCACATTGGCAAACCCACCAAATCCTAGGTAACTAAATCTGGTATTCATGTTATAGTAATCAGTTACGATGGAAATAATCTGTTCAGTGTTATTGACATGGAGAGAAATCTGAAGCCCAGAATTAGAACTATCAATGAATCTGCAGCTGGAAACATTGACATATGGCCCATAAAAGACATATGCAATTCTTGTGATTGTGGAATCCATCTGAAATGTAATATTGACAAACTGAGTCCACCTTTTCTTAAATTCAGCAGCTTGCTCTGCTTCCTGTATGTTGCCCACTGGGCTGTTTCCATGATGGTCAAACCAAAACATTTTGTAGTGTGCATCCCACACATCCATCATGGCACCATGATACCTGCTCATAAACCTATAGGGGATGTATTTAAAATCAATATCCAGATTGTGAAAGAAGGCACTGACAGAATTGACTGGGGAAGTTTCTTGCCTTTCAATGTGATCCACAACAAGTAGTGTTTGAGAATTTAACAGGAGTAAAGCACGATACACACTTTTCAGTCTCATTGCAGATGAATACGCAGATACTGCTTCTCCGCTCACAAACATCATCTCCCCATGTTGAGAGGCACTGATTACCTCCCCAGCTGCATCACCAACCTCTTCTCCAGTCCACTTGAGCCACTGGGCACATTCTCCTAGCTGGCCTTCCCAGGGTTTGTTACACTGGCTTGACGGTGATGGAGCAAACACCAACACATTGTTAAGGTGGCTAAGCTTTGGCCCATAGAGAGCCTCAGAGACAAACACCTGCCCATTGGGAGCGAAAGTAAACGAGTTCTGATCTGGATGTTCATGGCCTGGGTTAAAGCTTCTCCATCCATCAATCCAGGAGTATGGCTGAAAGTGAACTATGTCATACACAGCTCGTCCCCCCAGCTTTCCAGATTTGAAAGACACAAAAGTATTGGTTTGTGTGTTGGGCAGTCCACCCCCATAAGTGACAACACCCCAGTTAGGAAACATGTGCATTTTAGCACTACCATAATCAGCAGGAGGCTGTGGGGTGAGCTGAGGATCATACCAGATAAACTCAGTGTGAAGAGTACTCCACCTCTGGGCCGTGGAAGGAACCATCGGTCCATCTTTGGGTCGGTGCTTTCTGATTTGCTGTGCTAACCAATTTCCGGCTCCATTCTTTAAAATGAATTTATCCAAAAAAACTAGCTGGCTTTCTGGACCATAAAACCAATTATAATTAGAATCTGCTATTCCCACAGTTCTCTGAAAGCCTGGCAAAAGGGTAGCATAATAGAACCAGAAGTGCATTTTTAGCCAGTTATTATCCAAATTATTGATATTAAAATGGCGCTGTGCCAAAAAAACATACTGTGTGACTGACTTAGCGGTATAGCTTCCATAGGCCACACCTTCATCTAAGGAGCCATCAACAACATGATTCAGCAGGAACATCGTCTTTTCCATCACATCCACCACAACTTGTTTCCATATATTTGCTTCCGATCGTTTTTCTACCCCTGCAACCAAGGCCCCTGTGAGTAATGCGATCATATTAGTAGCCTGGTGGTTGTGCAGAAGCTGTTTGCCCCATGACCGGACCTTGGAATACTCATACATTTCCTCAGTCACAAGCCAAATTTTTTCAAGATACTTTTGTCTTCGATAATTATCTAATAAGTTATATAAAAAGTCAAACGCAGTGGCAAAACCTGTCAAGGAATGGCCAATTGGAACCTCGTCTCCTGGCGCATTCTCAACTAGCCAGTCTTTGTAGCCAACCATTCTGTCCATATATTCCAAGACATATTCAAAGGCAACTTTGTCTTCTGGACATAACAAACAGTACAATGCTAAAGGAGGCAGATTGTTACCATAGATTTCATTCCACTTGGCAGCAAAATCAGCATGCTTGGGTGGAGGCAGGTAGTATGTTGGGTTGGACAGCATAATTGTTACCGCACTTCTGATAGCTCTGAAAAGGTGCAAATGGCTTGTTCGAGACTTCTGTCTCATTGCTTGGATTTCTCCAGAGTCAAAATATAAACTTGGATGAAGCATACTTTGCCTTAGTTTTTGTTTCAGTCTGACATCTTGTACTTTCTGTGTCTTAAACTGATCTATATCATCTGTGAAAACTGCCCATTCAGAGTAGTTACCCATGGATTCTTCTAAAGTAGAGAAACCAAACATTACTAATGTTAAAAATAGGAACTGTCCTGTAAACATTAACGCCATGATCCATGGGGAAGAGCCTTTCCTTAGGCATACAAGTCAAACACAGTGCTTAATGCATTTCCTATCTAGCTAGTGAAAACATACATAAAAGATCTTGATAAAAACAGACTTCAAATCCTATGTGATATGGAATCCAGCTGACATCCGGCTCATTCAAAGCAAGTGCATTTTCCAGAAAAAGAAAACTTACACCGTGTATTTGTGTCCCCGGCACAGTTTGGATTCAGATAAAACTTCAAGAAATAATTTTTCCATAACATGTTGGAAACAGTGGCGTAGTAAAATACTATGAATTCGGCATTTACTTTCTCTACACAAATCTTTTTGAAGTGAGGAGTCAAAACATACAGCATAAAAAGGAGAAAAAGCATTGGAAAATTCAAATTAAGAGTCATTTGTAACATAGAATATTATTGGTGATAAACAAACCACAAAATTATGGTGTATTTCTTGTGTTTAGGGAAAGAAGACAGAGGGACTGACTTCCTCAGAGTAAGCAGACTGGATAATTATTCTTCTCAACTTCTGTGTTTCTTAGTTTGTGAATATTTTCTTCTTTCATTTTGGGGAGAGAAAAATATCCTCGACAATCATTCACAGTATTATTGATTTAAAAACAAAATAAAAATATCTGCCTTCATTTCAAATCCGTCTTTTTTAGGCTTACTTACTCATCAGTCTACCGTGACACACAGAAAGCACTTTGACATCTTCTTTCATCAGGTTCATCTGTTTAACGCCGAGAATCTAATCTTTTTAGCCACCAAGGTCCTTCTCTTCCAGTCATGAAGCAAACACACCAACCAGGAAGAAAAAGCCCCTTTCACCAGCAGAGAAGTCTCTTTCCTGTTCCTTTTCATGACATTCCTTTCTAGGGGAGAAACAAAGCAATTCTATGACACTATAGGGGTGTTGGGAGTGGAAATAAACTGATGATTGAAATATTTTACAGTTGATAAAAATTTATAAGTACAATAAAATCCCGTATTACACACAATTAAGTTAGTTCAAATGAATGTGCTCTTATTCCACGATGTACTTATTTGGATCCCGGTGAATATTTCAAGATATGGTTATACTGTACTTGTGGCTTATTTTAGTCATTTAGAATGGTTTCGTTGAAGGCGCAATTAAGGTAAAAATTAGTCCTGCTATTATTATTTTTGTTATTTAGGTTAGAGAGGACTCAAAGACGAAATAATACAAGCGGAAAAACCGTGTTCAGTCATTCCCCTGCAGGCGATCGGAGGTGCACGGACGCTGGGGCAGGCACTTTCTCGGAGAAGTCTCCCCAAGTGTGGGCAGGGAAGGCAGGCGCCTCGCTCACCTGTGGCCTCCCGTAACATCCTCCTAAGAGCCACCAGAGGGAGCGCGGAGATAGGTTTAAGGAGCACGCTCTCGGGGCTGGCTCGGTTTGGAAGAACCCAAGCAAGTTTCAGTCTTGGACAAGTCTCTTCTCCGTAGGAAATACTAACGCTGGAGTTTCCTAACCCGCCCTGCCTGTTGCATTTATTAATTTGCGTCCTAGGATCGCGTCCTGCCCCCTCCGTTCCCTGCTCCCTGACCTGTGGCTCTGGTTTGAGGGCGAGACAACCCCTCCATGCCCATCCGCTTACCTCAGGCAGGTCGCGAAGGGTTCTTGGGATCTTAGGGGCCCGCGGAGACCGGGATGGAGCCGGGCCGGCGGGGAGGCCCCGCAGGTCTCCCGCGCCCCCCAGGCAGCCTCCGCACCCAGCCTCCTCCCGCGCCGCGATCTCACGCCCCGCACCGCCCGGACACGCCCGCCCTGGGGGACGCCCGACGCCGGCGGGGCCACAGAGGGTGGCGAGGAGCACACTGCCAGCGGCGGGCGCTCTCCGGGGCGCTGTTTCTGCTTTGCGCCCGTGTCTCCACGTCCTGATGCAGCCGCAGCCGCGATCCTGCTCGCTAGCTGACGCCCGCGGCCCCTGGAGGGTGAGAGACAGCGACGCGGGCAGCGGGCAGCGGGCAGCGGGCGGGGCGGGGCCAGGGTGAGGGGCGTGTCGGGGGTGTGGCCTCGGGGAAGGGCCGGGCCGGGGACGAGGGAGGGCGGGGCGGAGCGGGGCCTGCGGGCGGGGCGGAGCCAAACCCTCCCTGCATACAGACCCAGGGTGTCTGGAGAAGCCGGGACTCGGCTGTCCCTGCTGCCCGGAACTCTCGGACCGCTTCGGCCAGAGCAGGGGAAGTTCTGCAGCGCGAGTGCGAGAGCGTTTCGCTACCCTGGCGTTAAAACGACTGCGGAGAGAGGACGACCGCAAATGTGCTTTGGCGAACAGGAAGATGTTGGGAGTTGTGTGGGTTTGATCACAAATGTGGGGGAGGACGGGCTACGGTATCACTCTAGTCTAGGGAAGAGCATGGGCTGAAGAAAGACAGAGGACTTGGGGCCAGGAGATAGCGTGTCTAGGCTGCTACCACAGAAAGTAAAACCTAAGGACCTGGATGTAATGTGTGAGAACAGTTTCGTAGCACGGGTGCTAAAGATGAGGGGAAAACAAAACGTACTGATTCTCACTGAGTGAAAAAATAATTTCTCTGGCAGTGTAAATTGAGAAAATACGTAACAAACATGCAAAACAGAAAAGGAGATTCAGTAAAAAACCTGTGTGTGGGCAGGAGAAAGCAGTGTGCCTTGGTTTCTCTCACATGTACGTGAAACTCTAAGGCTTGGAAATCCAGGGCAGGCTGTGAAGCCGGTTGGTTCCCTGTGGTTCCCGTCTCCACACAGACATCAGATTTCAGTTTGCCAAGAGTTATCCTAATGTTTCATCGTGGCTATCCAAAATAATAACTCCGTTGCTATAAGAGTAGTGTAATATATTCCACTTCAGAAATGAAAACTTTCATCCCCAACTGGAAACTGGTAATGCTTCAGTCTTCTAACGCATAATATCTGGTAACATGGACAGATGCATGCATTTCAAAACGGGGGTCTGGTAAAAAGCAAGCAGAACATTGTGAGCAGAAGAAATTCAAGGCATTCAGTGTGCAGATGAAAGGCAATCCTTCCTTCCTCATTCTCGTCCTTTCCCCCAGCAGGGACACTGTCCCAGTCCAAATGGCTCGGCTGAAGTTCGCTTTGGTCCCTCAGCTTTGTCTGTTCCTCACCTTGCAGGCTCTGTTATTGAATCACCCTCAGTTGGTAGTTACAGTTCTTGAGATCACTGAATTTCTCATCTCCCTGGTGTCAGTTTGCACATGAAATTCCTCTGTCAACACCTGCTGATTCTCTCAGGTCAGAATGCCTTAATGCAGCACTGTAGTCCTTGGACCTGCAGTCAACCTTTAGATTATTTTACGCGACTTCAGCTGACAGACTCTTACACTCTAGTTGAAGTTCCTTCAAATCATGGGTGGAACTCAGTCCCATGTTTACGTACTGTATCTGTGTGAAGTGAACTTTTACCAGTTGGGCCCACATAGAGTTGTGTCTCCTGTCCTGGAATTCATCTGTCCTTCTCCTCTACCTGGCCTGGAATGGAGGAAAACCCATAGCCTCCACACAGCCTTCTTGATGGACATGAGAGTGATGTGAAAGGGAGATCAGATGGCAGAGATGTCTACATTTGTGGCAAAAAGAAACCTAAAACTTACGTTTTTGTAGATATAGTAAATCTCCAGACCAGTCTGCAGAATAAATTGTGCAAAGAGGGTGATTTTCTTCTGTACATTCAAAGTACTCTGTAAGCACTAGGAAGAATCCAAAAGGACTGGTATGCAAGTAACTTCCAGACAAATATTTTAACTGCCACCTTATCCTTGCATCTTCAGAATCCTTGCCTTTATATGATCACTTTCACTTGGCCAGTGAATGAATCAAGGGACAGACGTTGTGCTCTGTCGTGTTCCACTCCATTTGCTTTTGGGGAGGCTGTAGGGTGCAGCCAGCGTCCAGCATTCTCAGGTGCACTTTCAGGCCTACTCGTTTTGGGGAGGCACCTTCTCACAGTTGTCAAAGGTAAATGCACTGAAAACAGAACCTACAGCTGAACAATCCAAACCGCTGGCAGAAAGGGTGGGAGGTAAATGGCACTATTAAAAATAAAGAGTCTTGTTTTCTGGGAACTAAAAATGGATAGCTTCAATTATTGTTCCTCCTAAACGTGAAGCTGGTACAAAGTTAGTTAATTATAAATAATGCATCCAACCATGGAAGAAATGAGCTATATGCTATGTTACTGTACATTAAAAACCTTTATGAGTGTGGCAGGAGACACATATACCAACAGCTGCTAAATTCAGAATCCTGCAGCAGTATCTCACTTTAATGGAAGTGAAGAACAGCACAGTCTGTTGCTCTGGGGATTTCTTACTATGTAAAGGATTTTTAAATCTCCTTGAGATTTTTATACAGTGATTTAAAAGCACTTACAAAGACTTGTTTCCTTTATCCAAATATCTTTCAAACTATCTTCAATCACCGAACTTAGAACAAACAGTTCTTTCTGTGGTAGAGGAGCTCTCCCATGACAGAAGCCTTTTTCCCTCTCTCCTTCCCTTTTTGCATGTATCCCTCTTTCCAATCTTTGCCTGTGCCCCTTCCTTCCCACCTCCTACACCCTCCCTACCTCTTTCTTTTGTTTCTCTTCTTTCTTCCTCCTTTTTGCCTTCTTTTCTCTGCTTTCTTTTACTTTCCTTCCTCAACCTCTTTTTTTCTCTTCTTTTCCAGTTCTTCAGTACCTATTTCAGAGTCCAGCTCTTTGGTTCTGACTGTGTATTTAAAGTTGAATGTAAATGTCACCCCCAATTTACAGTGGAAGGGGAAAAGTGCTAAAGGTCAAAAGTGGGTTGCTGAATTCTAAACAGAATCACAAGAGGTTTTTTTACTCCTATATTAGTCTCTTGTAACAACACAGTGGTTGTAGGATCTGTCTCTCAGGATGACTTAGTTCAAGTGATGATAGCGAAGACTGGGAAGCTGGCCAACATTTAAAAAAAAAATTCTGCAAGAACTATAGGTCCAAAGATAGGAAAATTCAAGTGATAAGCCTTATAGCACAACTTAAAGGCTACCTGGTCATATAAACCAATACAATGCAAGCAACGAAACAATCTAGACAATATAAAAACTCCCTGGGCTGAATTATTCTTTGTGCATGATATGTTATTCCAGAAAACTCTTACCAACTAGGACAAAAACTTCAAGAAGCAATTGCGCATTCAGCCACTGCCCATGCTCAAATCTCTAATGCATGGTCTTGCACAAAACACAAACACTGGAATCTGGGGATGGATTCTTACTTGTGTTTAGTGTAGCCCTTGGTATGGCTTGGACTGTGACAGTTCAAATACAGATTTCTTGAGCCATTCCCAGGGCCAGCTGTCTATTTGGTTGATCCAGTAGAAATGTTAAGGAGTTTAGGGATATAGTAGCTGTGACTGTTTAGAAAAAGGCTCCAAATGTAAACTGCAGATTTTATTGCGCAATGGGCCAACGGTAATAGGCCACAGAAATAATAAAGACAAAACTCCAGACTTAAGGAAGGCACTTGAATCTGGAAATCCTCTTGTAGCTGTTGCTTTGAATACAAAACATTTCAAAATGACAGGGATTTTGCCTTCAGAGCTACTAATGAAGATGTGGCAGAGATGCTCCTCGAGTTTGTTTATGCAGCTATAGGAGAATCAAAATGACAGTAACTGGATTTATAAAACATTTTAAAAAAGAAACAATGCTAAATATTGAGTGAGGATTTCCCCACAAGTCTATTACACCTTTACACTCAAAAGTGAGACTTTTTTGCCAATGTATCTGCTTACATGCATCACTTTTGTTGTGAAAGAAAACTTCAGAGTAAACTTGCTAAAGGATCACTAGATTGGCTTTTCTGGACTCCCCGCAACCCCACTCTCCAGTTCCTCTCCACTAACAACAGCATTTTTCAATAGATGGCACTTTTATCTTTCAGGGGCACATTTGACAATCTCCAGAGAAATGCTGATTATCAGCAGTTGTTATAGTTTATATCTGTGTATCTCCCAAGAGACCCAGGTGCTCATAAGGCAGGGCTGTTAAAAGGCAATTAAATTACAGGGCTGCTATAGCTGAAGTGATGCTAGCACGCAGGACAGGGTTGCAAAAGGTGGATGCACGAGGTGTGACCTACACAGCTGTATCTCCCTCCCCACCTGGCTTGTCTCTGACTCTCCTCTTCATGACCACTGTGATCAGGTAAACAGCTTTCTCATGCCCGGGGATTTTCCCTCATCTGTTTTCTCTTGGATAAGGCTGACAATGTGAAGTGAAATAAACCTTTCCTCCTTCAAGTTGTGACCATCAAATACCTTGTCCCATTGATGACAATGTCAGGAATATCCCCATAGTATGGTTGGAGGTTGGTGTTCCTGGTATGTACTGGTACAAGCCAGAGATGCTATGAAATATCCGACAAACACAGTAGAGTGCTGTCTATACTATCAAAAGATTCTCTAGCCCATCACATCAGCACTGCTGAGGATAAGAAATTCCAGCCCAGTTCGTGGACCAGAAAAATTGATAATATGAAAATTTTTGGTTATTCAAATAAAGTTGTGATTCATCCCCAGGCATTCTCAATCACCTTTCTGCAATTAATACCAAAGCCAGCTGCTGCAGCCGATGCACACAAGTCTGTCCATAAATCAGACATTGGAACGTCATCACGTAGGCCCTTTGAGGAAGTGATGAAGTGAGGATGCTCCATCTTCATGAGTGGGATCAGTGCTCTTATAAAAAAAAAAAAAGTGGAAGGAAGAATCCAAGCCCCTTCTGCCTTCTCTCAGTCGGTCTTGGGATTATCTCACAGAGTATCAGACCCTGGGTATCAGTGAACAGAATTTTTTTTCCCCTCATATTTCTGGAGGTTGGGAAGTTCAAGTTCAAGGCACCAGCAGGTTAGAGCCTGGTCTCTCACTGGAAGACGGCACTTGAGCATTCCTTACACCAGAGGATGGTGTGGAACACTTTGTACTCACGTGACAGGGCATCAGGACCGTGAAAGATCCCTCACCCATCTGTCATTACTAAAAGCACCATTAGTACATCCATGATGACCTAAACACCTCTGATCAGGTACCACCTCCTAACATCTGAGATTAAGCTCCCAGCACAAGTTTTTTAAGACACATTCAAATCCTTTTTTTGAGGAGCTCTTTGTTTTCTCTTACATTTAACTGTATGAGAAAACTTGAAGCAAAAGCAGCAGCTTGGAAGCTAAAGTAAGTCCACACTAAACACTGAGTCTGCTGCACCTCGATCTTGGTCTCACTTGTCTTCATAAACTGTGAGAAATCAGTTTCTATCATGTGTAATTTATTTAATTCTGTGGTCTTGTCTGAGTGTGGCAGAAATGCAATAAAATTCCAGATCTTAGCTCAGTTAGTCATGGGTGGTTTCTATTGTTTAGTGAGGATGTATCCATTTGTCTTTACTTATTTAAGACAGTTCAAAAGCCAGCTATTTTGCCTATTATAAACCTTAGGTTATTTTTTCAGGCATCAATGACAGTGGAACAAATTAGTATCAAATAATATTGTGAATGATGTGACATTTGGAGTTTTGAGAAATTTCCTTCTGCTCCATAAGAAGCATACCTTTTCACTTCACTGACCTTATTCCAACCAACTTTATTATTCTTTTACCTCCTGACACAATGCCCAAATTAAAATTCTTGAACTATAAACATCAGAAAGTCAAAGGAACTGTTAAAAATTTCAATTGTACAAATTTGTCCCAGCCCTGTAGTTAAGAATCTCAGTGTGTGGAATGAAACTTTATAAATTTTTAGTCACCTGTGAAGTTAGTTTCCTTTCTTTACTTCTTCCCTTAAACTGATGGGATATTTGTTTCAGAGTTCATTTAACTAGATAATGGGCACAACTTCAGATTGGTGGGGAAAAACACCCAAAGATTAGAGATGCAACAAAATTACTCAGAAACATGTAAGTAATTTTTGTCAGTGAGTTAAATTATTGCATATATGATTTATTTATTAATATGTGAGTAAATGATTTACTATACAGAATTGATCAATAAAGATAAATTTCTAAGACAGAAGAGAAAAATTAAAACCTTAAATTCCAAATTCTCTGTGAATTCATCAACAAGTTGAATGAAATTTAGGAAGCTAGCAAAGAAGTTTGTTGTAAAAAAAAAAAAAATCCCAAAACAACTCTCTGCCCCCCCAAAAAGCAATGAAAAAATTAGATCGAGCCATTTTGTATCTGAGAAATTAACCTTCTATTAGTGCTTTTACCTTAGATCCAGCTCTTGCCTCACAGATTTCCCTAGAGGAAACCTAGAATCACATCTCTTCTCTGTATCTATTAGGTGAGGAGTCTTCTCCCTTTGCTTTGAAATAACTGCTTCTTTCTTTCTTTCTTTTTTTTGAGTACCAACAGTACCTGCTACTTCATGGGACGAAATGCCAACAAGGTTCCCCCAGCACACATTTATTTCACCTTTATTCCACTTTCAAACATAGATTGTCCCTTTTGAAGCTCATCCCTCCTTATGGCAAAGTAGTACTCCATGTATTAAAAAACAAATAAACAAACAAACAAACAAATAAAAACATATATCATCTGTATCCACTTATGGGTTGATGGACACTAAGGCCATTTCCAAGATTTTCCAAGATTTAGATGTTACAAATTGTGCTCCTATTAACATGGATATGCACATATCACTGGGGCATGAAACTTTTAATTCTTTCAGACAAATAGCAAGAAAACATATATCTTGAGCAAATGGAACATATAATTTTAGTTTCTCAAGAAATCTCCAGACTGAGTTGCATAGTAGTTGCATCTATATTCCCACTAAGAATGTAAAAGTGTTTCCTTTTCCCCACAGTCTCTCCAGTATTTATCATTGCTTTATTTCTTGACAGCAGCCATTCTTTCTGGAGTGAAGTAGAATCTCAGCACTGTTCTAATTTGCATTCCATGAATGACCAGTGGTTGTTGAACATTTTGTTCATATATTTATTTGCCACTTCTAATTGTTTAACTGAGAAGTATTTTTTATTTAAGATGAGTATTTTTGCATTGGGTCTTTAAAAATTGGTGGTTAGATATTTTAAACTTTTTACATATTCTACATAATATTTCTTTATTTGAATAGCTGGTACAAAATTTTTTTCACTATATAGGTTGCATTTTCATTCTGTTGGTGGTTTTTCTTGCTATAAAAAAGCTTTTTAATGAGATGAGGTCCCAGTTATTGATTCTTTGCAGTGTTTCTCATATAGTCTTGGTTTTTTTCATGAAATCTTTGCCTACTCCTGCGTCTTTAAGCATTCTACCTATTCTTTCTTCCAGCAGACTTAGTACTCCCATTTTAATATTTAGATCTTTGATCCATTTCAATTTTAGGTTAATGAATGCTGAAAAATATAAGTCTAGTTTCAATCTTTGAAATGTGGAAAGCTAGTTTTTCCCCACACCATTTATTATAGAGGCTATTTTTCTTCCAATGAAGGTGTATAGCTCCACTGTCAAAAGTAAGATGTTTGGTTATGACTGGAGTTGTTTGTGCATTTTCTGGTCTGTGCCACTAATCCTCAGGTCTGTTCATTTACCAGCACCATGCTGTATTTATCACAGTAGCTTTGTAGTATAGTTTGAAGTCAGGGATTGTAATAC
>PVIR01016867.1:0-35891 GCA_004026965.1 Petromus typicus
TTTCATGCAATCTTTAGTTATTTCCATCATCTTTCTGACACATACTGGGTCCTACCTGATACTACACAATCAATATTCATCTAGTTCCTTACCTGTAGACAGAAAAGAATGTAGGGAATGTAGGCTTCTACCCAAGTCACTGGCTTGGCCAGGAGTCCCTCTGTCAGAGGAGTAGAACACTCACTACCTGGAGCTCAATCTCACCTGAGGATTCACCCATGGGGCTGCAATGTTGTGTCAGTCACCTTCAGCCTCCTAAGTTTGAACTAATGCTTCTCTTTCTACTTCTTTTCCTCTTGCTCATTTGCTCATGTTTCTTTTCTATTTTCTTTTTTTTTTTTTTGCTCTTGTCACAGTGAAAACTGAATTTTGGTGAGTGGGAGAAATAACACTTGAATATATATTTACATAGTTTGGCTGGAAATTATTCTTTCTATGATTTGTGTGTATTAGTACTGATATTTAATGTTTTTACATGGTAACAACTCCTTTGGTTGGCTGAACTGTAAAATTTGTTGATATGTGTGTAGAAAAGAGCTAATTTGTCATCAGAGTTAGCCTATACACTATCAAATACCAGTAGGAGCACCATGAGTTATTCAGCTTTGGAGACATTAACTGCTGTGAGGCCAGAGGCCACCAGAATTGCACTTCTGATTTTGCTCCATTTCTGCCAATCCTTCTGATGCATTTCAGAAGTGTGCACTGTCACAACTCAGAACTTATCTTCTCTGATGAGTGTATCATTCATTTCCAGAAGAGAAATGTGGCTCCTCAGTGTGAGCCTCTGTGGACTTGTAAAATAGCTATGTAATTAGGAACTACATTAGTGCCAATATTCTGATAATGTCTCATAGGCTTCTGAGTAGAAAAGAAGGGTTCATGGTATCAGATGTTCAGTAAATCAGCACAGCCATTTTGGAAAACAATATGGCAGTTTCTTGAAAAATTAAAAATAAGAGCTAGCATGTGATCCAGCAATTTCACTGCTGGGAATAGTTGCAAAGAAATTCACATCAATGTGCCAAACGATTATCTATATTCTCATTTTCATTTCATTCACAGTTGCCAAGATAGGAAAATAACTAATATATCCATTAACAGATGGAAGAGAGTATGGTACAAATATATACAATGAAATACTGTTCAGTTTTTTTAAAGGAAGATATTGTTTCAGACTAAATAATGTGGATAAACCAAAAGGCCATTATGCTAAGTGAAATAGACCAGACATACAGAGATAAATACCACATAGTGTCACTTATTTTTGGAATCTGATAAAGTTAAAATTGAATTCACAGAGTGAGAGAGGATTGGTGGTAACTAAGAGCCTAGGGTAATGAGGAAAGGAAGGCACTGACCAAAGCATGCAATGTTCTGTTTAAATAGAAGATATAGGTTATAGCAAGTTATTATTCAGCATGGTGACCATAGTAAATACTATGTATTTCAAAATAGCTGGAAGTATTGCATTTTAAATATCCTCACCACAAAGAAACATAGGTATTCAATATAAAGTGATTAATATGTTAATTAATTTATTACAATATGAATTCTACTCCATATAATTAATATTTTGTCCATTAAAATTTTAGCAAAACTTAGAAAAGAATCTTGTATTCTAAGTAAATCTAATTTTGTCTAACAGATCCTAATGATTTCAAACAATGCTTCTCTCGAGATTCATAATAATGGCTCAGCAAGTCAGGCAGTTTCCTGCTACTTTGGAAACACTCAGGCCTGAGTCCCTTGACTCCCACTCTTCCTGGCTATATTTTCAGGGTTCAGAAGTACTGAAAGTATACTTTTGGTAATTTTGTGATAAGGATTTAATTGCACATTATGTGAGCTAATAGTCCTAGTAAGGAAACCTAAACTTGTAGTCAGTCAGCACTTGAGTTTGAGCTTTGGGTAAGGCTTGAGAAAATCCAATGCCAGATGCAAATCAGCTTGAGCTTTCCCACAAGTCTCACCCCTGACTTCCTCAACTTTGAGATCTGCTGCACAAGTATTTCCCAGTTTTCTGTCTCATGGGAACCAGGGTCAGTCAGCAATGTGGATGTTCTCACATTGACAATGATCAGCAACTTTCCTGAAGACCCACTGAGATGAACAGAAGAAATGTAATGAAATAAGTCACAGCTCCATCTCTTCCTGACAAAATTTATTCTGGCCTCGTCCCCAAACCCAGTACCCACTTGGAGGGTACTAGGTTTGGAGACATCTTTTTCTACATACAGCTGTGTGAAGGAAGGCCCTATTCCTGGCTAGGGCTGCTCTGCTTGCTGGAAGAAACCACAACACACTGATCTGGGTTTCCTCCAAACCAATTAGACTGCTGGTGAGTTCTAGAACTGTAGTAAAAAATACTCCTCAGAGAGAGAAAAACTATTACGTGATCTCCCTGTCCTCAAAGTCATAGGAATGACTGCGGCGTTTGCCGTCACTGTGCCATAGTGCAGGTAAACATGCAAAACACGATGAAAAGAAGAAAGAGTTGCTCTATCTGAATCTCTCTGATATCAGAGAGGAATATTGCTCACAGCCTTTTCCTTGGTTCCCAGCACCCTGAACTGATTCTTATCTTCAAATGCAACATGGAAAAGAGATATTAAATGAAGAGCTTGGCATTTGAAACATCACTTGTGAAAGGTAAATTCTACAGCAAAGTAGTTTGAAGAAGGAAAACAAATGTCTGTTTTGTGCCACCACTTTTACCTGTTCTCTGACTGGTGTCACTTACACGGTTTCCAATTCTTCAGAGTTGTGAAAACTTCTAAAATAACTAGACTTGTCGATTTCCCTTTAGTGAGATGTGCAGATTTTCTAGGTAAAATACACAATATATAGCTAGCACTAATAGCTGTAAAGTTAAGGCTTATAAATTTTAAATATGACCAATTATTTTCTGACATTACTATATTAATTTATATTTCTCCCAGCAGTATATAAAGCTTTATATTCTTCCCACATTTTGCCTTAGATTTGATATTTTCTCTTTTTTTGCAATGTGAAATATGAAAAATGTTTTCCTTATACTGTGTTTTTAAATTGCTATTGAGATTAAATATTACTCTGTGAAGTCATTAGTTAATATTGTTTACCCTTTCATTCATTTTTTCTTAATCTTTCTGTTTTCACATGTAGTAATATGAACACTTAATAATATATACCAACAAAAAAGACTAGTATCTCATATTATGTGTGTATCAAGTTTGCCTAGTAATAGTAAAACCTAGAGTTGTACAAATAACTTACCAGATTTTCAAATGAGAAAAATCAGTATACCACCTCTAGAGCAAAGACTAAGCATACACTTAGGGGAAGCAGAAGTGAGGAAAAGATGACTCCTTTGACAGTGAGGACTATGACATCTGAGAGGACAGTCTGACATCTGTGTTTCCAGGCAACCTTTGGGCTGGGAAATGAGCGTGGGACCTTCACTCCTGTCTGAGAAAGGGAAAGAGAAGTGGCACAATCACAAAGCACATGTAGCACACAGCCAGGACGACCACCCCACCCAAGAAAGCCTGAGCTGTCATAGCTCTAGTGTGCTCTGTGGGAAATAGCAAGACTTCAGTCATCTCCCCAATGTCTGACCAGCCATCACCATTTCCAAGCTGATGAGAGAAAAGGCAAAGGGTGGAAGCTGAAAAGAGCAAAAGAGGGCAAGCCAGAGTTGGGGTCACTGCAGGGGAGGCTGCAGAGATGTCTCTGGAGGATTTACATGTGTGTACACACGGTACTTCAATTTCTTGCTTTGGAGAACACCCAGAGCCAGTCTGTAGGCCAACCTGAGCCCTCAACATTCAGACCTCCTCAGAGGAACCATCCTGTGTGTTGGAGGGGTGCTGGTCCATCTCTCCAGCTGTAAGCCATCTATGCAGTGCCTTGAGCCAGATGCTCACTCTTGGCCAAACTACTGTGTCTGGTATCCAGTCATGAGTCCCACAGCACAGTGGCTGTGATTCCATACTCCCTTAGAGGGTTACAAGCACAGTCATTCAAAGTTTACTCCAAATGAGGTCATATTTGCAGCAGACCCAGAACATCAGACAGACGTTTAAGCTATCATTGCACATTTTACTAAGAAATATTTAATGTCTCATTCCTTCTTATGTCTGGATACATCTCAATCTCAACCATTTACTCTTTTGATCACAAACTATTATTTAATTGTCTGATGTCTTTGTTTCCTGTTCCTTGAATTTTATCAAGAATACAAAGCAGATGCTTTCTAATTTCAATTCTGTTTCCTAGTGCAATTTTAGATCTATTGTTTTCCTTTGAACCATGGGTTCAGAGGGTTGTTTTGCTTTAATTTTCAAGAATTCTAATCGTCCTGTAACATTGTTTCTGTTTTTACTTCTTTGAAAGACTAAATGTCCACATAGGCTCTGAGTTTATCATATATGGAGTCAATAACTTTTACTTTGTCTCAACAAAGTAATAAGTAGTAGAATTCACCTCTCACTTCTGGTAACCTCTAATTAGACACTTACTAGTTGAAACAGATATGCTGAATGAAAGAAAAAATTGTTTCTTCTGTAGTCAGCCTGGATAGCTATAAAATAATGCCTATTTATTTAGAAATGAAGTGACTTGCTGGTAATATAAGAGGGTTCTCTTTCAATTCACCTATGAAAAATGAAAAACAGCTGAGACATTAAAGGAGAGGAAAACAACCAGTGATATTGATAGAACAAAAACGATTTCTGAAAATATGCAGAGCATATGCTCAAGGCATTGGAATTGGCAGAAAAACACCATCTATGGACAATTTGTCTTCAAGGAAGAACATTCAGTGATTTCTATGGAGTTTGATTTCTCTGAATTGGAAACTTCAGTTTATAATTATGAGGGTAGCCTGCATTGGACAAGGATGTTTGTCTCGAATTCCAGCCATTTCATGTGCAGAATTTCAGACGAAAGACTTTGTAATCACTTTCATTTACCTGGACACTTTGGTCGTTGCATCCAGGACCAGCTGCTGAGAAAGCTGGTAGCACAGGACTTTCTGAGGTTGGCTCTGATACAGCACTCTACAGAATGAAAACATTCTAGGACATGACCAGAAAAGAAAGAAGTTATCTTTCCTGTGGCTCACATTTAAGGTCAAATGAGAAGATGTCATTTAAAGAAAGATGTAAATGAGTCCTAGCATTGTATGTTATATATTGTGAAATAGAAAATGCTCAATGTAAAATAGGGTGAAGGGGGAAAATGTTGAGATTGTAATAAAAAAGTAAGGAAACAAATTTCATGTATATGGGGGGGTGGTAGGGTGAGTAGGGCTAGGGGAAAAAATGAGAATTAAGATGTGTCTTATACTGGTACAAATCCCCATTATGGAGTGTAATCGTGATGTGTATATTTAATGTACCAATAAAGATAAAAAAAAAAAAAGAAAATGAAGAAATAATCTAAGAGCCTGTCAGACAGATAAAAAACAAATAAGAGCCATGCTGATGACAAATGTGCCATTATGGAGAGAATCAAGTCATTGTAGGGGCCAGAATCCATATTCAAAAGATGTTTTTGCTCATCCAGCTGTAGTAACAAACCATCAAGCAAAGCATAAGCAAATACTACAGATAGGAAAATGACAAAGTCAAAAATAAGCTGGAGAACATTTGCATCAGAGGGAGGTGCTTTCTTCTACCAGACAGTGATGGAAACAGAAGCCTGTTTTCTACACACAGCTTGGAATAGAGCTTCTGATTCTTTGTATGGACACATAAATTGGAGCAGAAGCATGGTGCTCAATGAACTCGCTCTCTTTTTCATCATCATCTATATGTTTGAGTCCTTGACAGTGATTGTACAGAGCAGCTTCACTGTTGCAGTGCTGGGTAAAGAGTGGGTGCGGGTCAAAAGACTGTCACCTGTGGAAATGATTATTACCAGCCTCGGCATCTGTCGTTTCTGTCTACAGTGGTCATCCATGCTGTCCAACTTTTCCACCTATTTTAACGCTAGTCGTGAGCTACGGAGGACAGCAATCGTCTGGGAATTCACTAACATCCTTAGTTTTTGGCTGACCAGCTTGCTCGCTGTCTTCTACTGTGTCAAGGTCTCGGGCATCACCCATCCCATCTTCCTCTGGCTCAAGTGGAGAATCTCGAGGTTGGTTCCCTGGTTACTACTGAGTGCTCTGGTGATTTCTGGTGTGGCACTTATCCCGTCAGCTATTAGGAGTCACAAACAGATAGAATTAGTTTTCATGGAGCATTTATCCAAAAACAGTACTTCAACTGAGAGACTTAAAATATTTCAGCAGTATTTTTCTGAGGCTCATAAAATTATTGTGCTGAGTATTCCCTTTCTCCTGTTCCTGGTCTCCATGCTCTTCCTCATGGTCTCTCTCAACCAGCACTGGAAGCAAATGCAACAGCACAACACGAGTGACTCTGACTCCAGCTTGAAAGCTCACTTCACTGCCCTGAGGTCCCTTGCTGCCTTCTTTATTGTCTTCACTGCTTACTTTCTGACTGTAATGGTCATTATTACAGGCATCGTATCTAAGGGAGGAGCCTCGTTCTGGGCCTGGGAAGCCGTTGTCTACGGGATAGTCTCTCTTCATTCCACTTCACTGATGCTGAGCAGTCCTACTTTGAAAAAGGCTGTCTCGATAAAATTCTGGGCCTAGAGTCTGCCTGAGGCACAAGGTACAAGACTCCTGGGCAAATGAAAGTTTGCATTAGTATAACCAGCAATGCTCTTGTTAATTACCGATGTGACAATGATAAACCCTGAGTTCCAGCTTTATTCTCTTTCATCCGCTCTACCATTTATCACTAAATATTTAACTTTGTTTCTACTTTGTTCCATTTCTTTTCTTCCCCTTCCATAAAACCCAGGTTAGTCCTGGATTTCTCAATGGTCTCCTTATTCTCCCCATGGTTTGCCAACTCTAGAATCTCGCGTCAAATACATTCTGTACATAACTGTCTAAATCATAGTGCCCACACATCATTTCATACCATGCATGATTGTTTTGTACTCCAACATGAGTGGCTTCCCCACAGTAATTTATTACCTACATACTGAATATACTCTAAGCCAAGTCTTTAATTCACTTGTCCTGGTTTAAACGGGAAAAAGTCTTTCCATTGAAGTAGTGCTCTCTGTCACACTCTCTCACAATTCTGGAACTTTATGCAATGACACAAATTCTTTGATTCTCTTCCAAATTTCGGGACTTCATTCTTTAAAATGCAACTCAAATTTGTGGCCTTTATTAATTTAATTTACCAAGACATTATAGTCTCTCCCAAACCACAGATCACTTAGAAAATTTAGACTTGCATTTAATAACTCTCAAAATATTTATGATTTGATTGTCAATGATACATATCTGATAGTGGCTTGATAATTGCCTCTCTGTTGTACTATAAGTTCAAGTAATATTTCTAAATATTTCTAGTAATATTTCTAAAAAGATTCCCTTTCCCATATTGAAACATGACTGGGGCTTTTGCCATACATTAAAAAAAGAGATAGTTTTTTAATATCTGAGTAATATTGGTTTAAATTTTCTACACTTTTTTATTTTGTGTTCTATGGCTGTCCAAAGTCTTCCCCAAATGTATAAGAGTGTGAGAACTACACAGTAATCAGTTCTAAAATCACCAAACAGACATGACTGTTCTTTGAATGCTTTCCATCTTTCCAATCCAACAGATTCTTTCAACCTTGTAAGGCCTGCTCTCACCTTCTCCCCATCACATGTGTCTTTATTTCTCTCCCTGCCAGCCTCATCTACTAGCAACCAAATATCTTGATAAGGATGAACATTCAATTTAGCATTAGTTTCTGTCTACCTACCTCAGGCACTTAAAAAGTTATTTCTTTTTTCTAAAGATAATTATCTTCTACAACATTCTGGTGCCAGAGGTGGAGAATGTAATTTTTCCATTTTTTATACATATTGAGTATATCTGACAAACTGACCTTCTGGCTCTCCTATGGAAGACTGAAACACCTCCCCAGAGTAAACTGTCCTACAGAAAAAATGAACACAAATAACTCCAGCTTGGTTGTAAAGAAAGGTGTGGTCCCTTCAAAGGGCTGGATGTTCTGATTTGACCTCAGTTTGATCACTCTGATTTATTTTCACATTGAATTCATCCTTGAAACTAAAGACATGAGTGTGAGTAAAAATCAAAGAATACTTTTGCCAAAGACTACGTAGCATATGGCACATCTCTGCAGCAATCTACTATTGCCTAGGAAAGAGAGTGAACTGTGCTCTCACTCCTTACAGCAGCGCGCTGCAGCGAGGCATCTCCTGAACTGCAACAGTACAAGAAGGTAACATGAACATTGACAGACTCTGCATGGGAAGCAGAGTCATAAATGAAACTAAGCAAAAACAAAGGGAGAAAAAGATATATATTGACACTGTTAGATATGACCAGGGACCTCTAGGGAAGAGGCTGGTGGGAAGATAGGTTGCATAAGTTTGAGTCCTGCTGGAATAGTTTGGGAAAAAGCCAGTAAAATTTGATTATTGCTATTTATCAGTGGTATCAATATACAGAAGGCATCTTGCTATTTCTAAAGGCTAAGATAGCTGGGTAAAATAGGGACCATTATTTTCATATATATGTAAAGGAGAAGGGGAAAGAATAGATCCAACTTTCCTCATTATCATCTATAGTACAGATACAATTCAGAAGTTGTTAAATATTTTAGTTTGTTCACTACCTTCTTTATAATACAATGTAAAAGAAAACTTCTGTATGACATGCATGAAGTGGAGGGTGTTAGGAGCACTTGAAGGGATCCAGAAATTAGGGCAAAAAAGGAAGCAGAAATAACATTCTACATATTTGTGTCATCTACTAGTTGACAAAGAGAATTTACATACAGTATCTAATTTTAAACACAAAAGACTGGTCAAGATTGTCCAATCCAGACTGTGTGAAAACAGATTTAAGAAAGAAAGATGATTTATTTAAATTCACATTGCTGATCAATGCAATCTTACAGCCAACAAAAAAGGAGAGAAAACCATGGAATAAGTTTTAAGGAGTTAAAGAGTTTTAAGATGCAAAAGATGCAGGTGATAAAAAGAGATTCTTAAGAAAGAATGTCAAGAGGTTATGAGCAAGAACAAGGGGATTCTTTCGATAACTTCAGCTTGCTGGATATATAACAGTTTGACCCCAAAGGCTCAATAGACCTATTTTTTCCTGGGTTATAGAGACTCTACTCCATAAAATACCAATTATCTGCAGCATAGAATATGTTGACTGATAACTCACAACAGAAGGAAAACAGATAGCAGTGAATTTAAGAGGAATCCTATGAGTGCTGAGTCCATACATCACACACACACACACACACACACACACACACACACGCGCGCGCGCACACACACATGCACACACACCATGTACAGCTCCACTGACACCTGGAAAATAGATCCTTTCATCCTTTATAAAATGTGCCATAATCTCAAAAATAGCCTGATGACTCTGCAGAGATGGGCAACAATGGTAAAATTGTGGTGGCACCTGGCAAGGGATCTGTTTTTAGTCAAATACCACAAATTTTACTCACTGGATGACGCTCTCTCCCTCACAATGCAAAATATGTGGGTTCAAAAACTTCAGTTGCATCTTTTTTATCTCTCTCTGAGCTTGATATTCAAGACTCCAAGCCCTGACTCTGATCTATCTCCCCACATATCTCCTCACTGTATGCTGAACATCCAGCCACATTCTAGTTACTCTTTAGATAGTATATATCTTTTGCCTTTAACTGAACATCCATGCAGAGGTTATTTGAATTTGCATAGGATATATGCTCTTCACATGTGCTGATGTCATTTACCTTCTTTTTCTGTATTTCTTCTTTAATCACATGTCTACATTCTCTCTACCTTTCAACCAACTCAGTTACATGCACAAATCCATCACTGCCTGTTGCTCCACAAGGTAATTTTTTCTGTAATATCAACTGTCTCAATTGCTTTCTTAATAACTTTAAGTTCTTTCTCACTATTAAATTTCTCTATTTTTGCTTCTGCTTTTATCATACAGTTTTCTACACCCAAGAATCCATTTATTGCTGTTAGAAGACAATGAGATGGCAACAATTCTGAATTCTGGCATTTTTAAATACAAAACATCTTATGCATTCAGTAAATATTTACTGATAGTCTACTATATACTGCTGGAAAGTCAAAGATGGTCTGGCAGCTTGGCCAGAGTGTGAACCCAGTGGGAAGTGAAAGTTATCCCTGTGGTGGACTGTGTTATTCCTGGTAGACCAGTTAGATCAACCATGAACATTCTAGTTTCAAGAAGCCTTGGGGGCAGAGGGAACACACAGCTATGGATGCTCTACAGTGGGATAAAAGCTAAAAGAGGTTTAGCAGATAAGTGTTTTTACTTTACAAAAGAATAAGGTGAAACAAATAGCCAATGTTTGGACTTCCTATCTAGCAGAGGTATTTATGGCCAAATTACAACAGCACCAAACAAGATGTTGACCTTTTTCTTTTAATTGCTCCTGCCTCCTCAACTTAATGACCTTATAATAATAAGAAGAAAAAGAGATGTGGTGGGAGACTGAAAAAAAAAAAATGACCCCTCCTTTTTTCCTTTCTGCTCCCAAACATCTTTATCACCTCAGAGGAAAAAAGGTTTTAATTAGAAATGAGACTAATGTTTTGATATAGACTTGAAAACCAGAAAATGAGAACATTCTTGGAAATCCACTGGACCTAACATGCCATGAAGGGTTGTGAAAGGCGATCTTGGGAACTTGTTTAAAGAAAAGAAAGGGTTAGAGAAAAAGGCTTGTTTTGTTTTGGTTTGCGTGGTTTTTTTTTAGCTCAACCTATTCAGTAAATTTTTACCAGACTCATGTGAGACAGTAAAATATGAAAAGCCTTTTCATTTTCTCTGTGAGTGTTTTTCGGCAGTGTGTATATCTTTCTATTTATAAAAGTATTATTCCAAGATAATTTTCTTTCTCAGAGAATCTATGCCAAAAACCAAAGCAAAAGCCTACTCTGATGACCTGAATCTCTCTCCTCCACAGCTGTCATGACAACCTCTGCCTGGACCCAGACAAAATGACAAGAAATTTGACTGCTTGACCATTAAATTTCTCAACACCTAGAAGATAATAGTGGATATAGGATTTCATTCTTTTTCCATTCTGGTACTTATGCCTATCTGGAAATGATGGTGTTTTCCCTTTTTTTCTTATATATCTAATGTAAATTATGGCAAATTCTTTTCAAAATTGGTCTTGTTGTTATAAAGGAAACAAAGAAAGTAAATCAAGAAAGAAAAAAGGGACCAAAGTCAATACTACGGATAGCATTGGAACAATCAGATATTCATGATACAACTATAATTGTAAACCAATTTTTAAAAATTGTTCAGACCTACTTTTGTTCCAGAAATGCATATTAGGAGATAGAATTTTGCGAATGTTTTCTTATGAAATCTAGAAGAGCATGTACTTACAATCAGTGTAAGTTGGAATAATGCCAAATTGCTTTATAGCAGGAGGGGGAAATGTGTTTTATTTGGCTCTTCTACACAGAGCTTTTAATTTACCATCCATTTGCCATGTCTCAGATTCCCAAAGCGACATTTCTTTGAGACAATTTATTCTATTTGAGCAAAACTTGCAAAATTGATCCTAAGTGTGAATTGGCTTCTTGCTAGTTTTGATTTCAAGGATACAGTCGGATAAACTTAATTTCAATGCCAAGTCTCCTCAAATTATTTTTAGAGTAAAATTTATGAAAATGACAGGTAATGTTGGTTGGATAAAATAAATTCCTTATCATGAAATAATTTTTTAAAAAATCTTTCAATCTGACTACTGTGTTCTAATAAATAAATAAAAAGTTATGTTAAAAATATGCTAAATGTAGGTAATTGAAACACAGCCAAAACAAAACCAAATGAGAATAATTCCCTATATTTGTGGAGGGATGTAGATCTGCAAGTTTATATTTAAAATTAGAGGAAAGATAAATTTCACAAGCTTTCATTCTTAAAGCCTAAAGATAGATTGTGTAGGTAGCTGTTTCTTGAGGATACTGGCAAATCCATGTTGTCAGGAATGGAGTGTTTGAATGTGGCTCATTCCAGCAACTTGGAAATAAAATCATTTTCTGGAGCATAAATCAAGAAATCAACTTCTGTCTCTACTTTTGGCCTAACTGAAACAATCTAAGAACTACCGGAAAATGAGTGACTAAGATTCTATAATCGAATTTCAAGAATGAAGTCAAGTCAGAGTCCAAATTATAACACATTGCACAGATAAGTAGTAAAATAAGTCTCAAATAAAACACTTTCACATGCAAAAAAAAAAAAAAATAGCAACAACAAGTTTGAACTTTATTATTTCAGCCAGTTCTTCCAGGGAGGGGGATGTTTGGTCAAGCTGTCTAGTCCTATTGATAAGTCCTTCAAGATGCTACCTGAAGAAACTGGCATCGGGACACATACATTTCTTCAGCTTTTCCTCTATGGTAGTTCACTTATCCTGTTACGGCTTGGCTTTTTATGTCATGATTGGCTAGGTCTGTGCCCCTAGAAGGATGTCAGTGTTACATCCCTATATCTGAAGTATGAGTCTAAGTAAAGCCCAGATATGTAGCATAATAAATACACAAGTACGGCCAAGCAAGTCTTTTGGGACCCAAGATGTTGTAGCTGATCATGGAAAGCCCACTGAGATTCCTCTAACACCTTTGCTACAACCCCTAAAACACAAAAGCAACATCACTCAACTCTGATTTGTGCTCCTACTATTACCACGGTTTGGTACTTGACCCATAGTGTCTGTGGCATCCATCTCGGCCATTTTCATACACAGGCTATTTTCCTGAGCGAGGCTTGAGACCACATAGGTCAAATTGAGATACTTTCGTTGTATAATGAGTCTACTGGTGTGCTTACCTCAGTCTTCTATTTTCAGTGTATGAGTGAGTTTCACATCCTGACTCTCCTGGAGAAACACAGGGAACAGTTCTCCGAGCTGACACAGCTCAGGAGCAGAACTGAGGATGTGGTCCCCTCCGTGAGATATGGTTTTGAGGACCAGCCTCCTGGTATATGAGATAATTGCCGCTACTGTCCAGATCATCGACCTTAGGCAGGGAAATGCAGCTAGTGGGTCTGAGAATGGAGGATTTACTATAGGACTTTCGGTAATATACTAAGTTTCCGGGAATGTTAGGAAAGCAGGCAGAAGCGGTGCAGCCTGAAGGAATGGCTAACCATGCCTCAGGGTTACTCAGGCATCACCACCTACCACTTCCTGCCCATAACATCCGGAAGCAAGCAAATGGGTTGTACCACAGCTGTTCCAGGAGCATCAATTTCCTGTCACCATCACTAGCCCACACTGCTTCCTGCTGCTCTAGGACGCAGGTGGGTGCCTCTTAGGCTGCACCTGGATCACCTTAGTTGTGCATGAAGAAAGCCTTATCAGCTCGAAGCTGCTCTGGGTCTGGAGCCTATCATGATTAGCTTTCTGGCCTCCACTGAAGACTCTTGGGAAGGTTGTGGAGTGCGACAAGTGCAGGCTAGTCAATATCCTTACACAAACTGCAGTGCCCAGATTCTGAAGTGATTCATAAATCTATCACCATTATTCAACAGTTCAAAGCAGATAGCTAAGAACTCTTTTTACACTTAAAAATAAATCATGAAGGTTCCCAAGGAATTAAACCCCCTCATACTCCTGGAATCCAAATGAGACAAGGATAATTAAACACAGCTCCCTTGGCATTTGTTAAAATCCAGGGTTCTGAATTGTACGCATCTTAGGACCGATTGCGTAGTTATGTTAAGTAGCCGTAGGATGGCGATTAACTTCACAGTCCAGGCTGTACCGCCATGATCTGTGCACTGCGTAACAACTGAGAAACGCCTGAAAACAATAGAATGTAGGAAGAGAGGACTAGCTGGAGGACACAGTCCACATCCCCTCACTGAGCCTCTAACAGTTCACAGGTGCCTCTTTCCTTGGGCAAAATGCCGGCAGCAACAGCCAAAACTGGGAAGTTATTCTTAGCCCGGAGTTTGCAGCTACTGGCTAGATGCTGCGCAGGCGTGTTAAAGAGCAGCCCCTTCCCGGCCAGACCACTCCACAGCGCTCGCGCTCGCAAACCCTCCAGCTCTGGAACCGTTCTCAGCTAATACCACGCTCCGCTCTAGCTCCGGCCCCCTCTTCCCTCCAGTACCCCTCTCTCATTTTCCCAGAAGAGGTCTCCTCCATCTAGCAATTGAACAAGAATTTACTCATTTGTTTCGTGAGACTATGAACTAATAAGCTAGCTAATTTCAATCTCGCTGTGATACACAATAACAGAAAAAACTGGACCTCAGCACTCGCCCGTCCAGGAAGTGGGGCGTCACTCTTCAGGCTCCTCCCGGTCGCAGTGCGTGGGAATTTTCCTCCGCAGTGAGAATATGCAAAGCGGAAAGTAATTCTACAATGAGAATCTTGGCAAGTGTTACCCAAGTAAGACCGTCTCTATCCCTTAGCATAAAGTGAAGATGATACGCTACCTCTGTCATCTTTCCCCCAAACGCACAGTCTAACTACATGAAAAGAACCACACTGGTCAGTCTGCAAATTACCTGACCACTACCTCAAAACTGTCCAGTGTATGAGAAACCCTGAAAAAGCATTACAGAAAGAAAAATTTCAAACACGTTGACCAAGTGAAATGGAGGACTTTGGGCAAAATCCTAGACCAGAACAAGTTCCTAAGAAAAATTCGATAAAGTTGAAATAAAAACCTGCAATTACTTAACAGCATATCAGTGCAGAGACCTTGGATACGATAAACACACATACTTTACATGAGGGAAAATAGACATGAGTATTTTTGTGTTATCTCTGCAGCTCTTTGACCAATCCAAAACAGTTATAAACAGTAAACCCTTTAAAAAAGAAAAGAAATCTCCTACTATTTCCAATATATGGACAATTTTCTGTCTCTTGAGAGTAACTTTATTTACTTACTTCTACATCACAGTGTTTGGTTGAGCGCCGATACCTGCCGTTGAATCCCAGAGGCTGAAGGACACGGCCCTTGTGCCTGAAAACAGCAGGACCATCTCTTCTGTCAGGTGTAAGTGGAGAAACCGAGGCCTCGTCCTTCCTTTTTCCACCACAGATGATCAATGATATGCAGTTCTTTTCTCCTCAGAGGACTTGGTTCTCTGAATTTCAGATTTGTCAGTTGCTCCGTGTTCTCAGGTCCCTGAAAAGTTCAAGAAAATGGTGATTTTGTTCATGTATTCTGCTGTTTCTCATCGAGTGATAGGAGCACGTCCTTTTCGGTTTTCTACATCGTACGAGCACTCCGAGGGTTTTTTTCCCTCGTCCATCTCCCCTCAAATCTCTATACGCAGCTCTCTAACACACACGTAGAAGAAAGGAAACCAGAGAAAACTGGTTATAATAATACATTTTAAAAGAAAAATTTGAATGTTTGAAACCCACAGAGTCTTAATTTGGAGGAAAAATTAGATCTATGTGCTCTATTTTGATAAATAAATTTAGCTTTTTATAGTCCCTCCAGAGGGAGACCACTTCTAATTAAAGGAAAGGTGTCCTCTGCATGTGCCCAACGATGAAGAAAAACCTTTTACACTTTCATAGGTTTTTAAAAAGTATTTTGCTGAAATGTTGAAAGTATAAAAATAATTTTTTCATTAGACAATTAGAAATTATACTCTATCAATAAGAATAATTTCAAACAATATATCCCTTTTCAGATTCTAGCTAAAATGTCATATGGAATCTTGTTCCTCTCCAGTTTGAACATATTCTTTCTACTCCAACATCCACTGGATAGACATGTTTTTGTTCTATATGAACCTATAGAGATGTTTAATACGCATAAAAAATCTTTACAAAATTTATAAACTCATACACACATTTTATATTACCATGGCAACCACAAAAACAGAGTATGAGTGGGCAAGTCTAAACCTTTCTGCAAGGAGAAAGTTGAAAGATGGAATATATCAAACAGACCTAGTTCCACTGAGAACTCAGGACCACAAGGACTCATTGGTCAAACCCCTCTGCTTTCTTACCTGAAGCAGAAATGTATGGGAGAAGGGAATGAGGAGCATCGACAACAAGCTACCTGAAGAACACACAAACCTTGTCTTCCTATCATTTTTAAATCCCAAAGGAAGAAACCTGCAGTGATTACTTCTGCCTAATAAAATCAGCAACTATATTCCCTAAACTTTCCTTCTCATAAGCATAATTTTAATTTTATTAAGAATACAGGCTCCTGGGATCCATACCAAATTAACAGGTTGAAATGTTCAGGAGAATTGCTGCAACTGAGGTGTTTTGTTTGAGTTTTGTTGTTTTCATTTTGCTTTTGCAGTGCTGAGGATCAAGCCCAGGGCCTTCTTCATTATGAGCCTCATTCTTAGTCCAGATCACGCGTGCTTTGGCAAAGCTTATCATATTTCCTTAAGCAGATTAGTAATTAGATTAGTATTAGTAATCATTTCTGATCATTAAAGCACAATAATCCTGATGTTTAACGCTAAAACACTGAATATTGAGAGCTGCTCATGAAACCACAATGGGCTTTCTGGAGAAATAAACAGATGAAACTCAATCCAGAATTCATCTTACTGTCAGTAAATTGTACTGAGAAGTTGATAGGAAACTAAGGATTTCATTTACTTTTGTTCAATTATTTCCTTTAGAAAATTGGTCAGAAGACAAGAGTTATCTTTTGAGAGCAAATTATTCCAATGCATGTAAAATTATAGAAGCAGGAACAAATAAAAATGTATTCCTACTGACAGGTAGTAGACTCATTGCTCTAAACCTCTGGAGATAAGCCTCAAACCCAATCAGATTTGAGATCCTCCATGTGGAATTTGCAGAGCTGCACTTTAGTGGAAATGTATTTGTTTTCAATACAAGGGAGAGTTTATAATGAAAAGAACTTTGTACTTGGCAGAAAAGACCAAAGGTACTGAGATTTGGTTTTAATTTGAGAGACAAGGAAAGGAAAAAAAAAAAAAAAAAAAAAAACTATTGCTCTTTGAATTTTCTAACAAGTTTCCTCTTGAGCTTTTATTGATGGCTTTCAGATAGTGTTTCTCAGTGTTTAACTCAGTTTGAGTCAAAATCACTTTAAGTCTTTAAAAAATGATAATTTCTGGGCCTCCATAGATGTACCAAACATTTCAAAAGAGCACAGATGCTGTATTTTTAAAAACTTTTCCACATAATTTAGCAGAATACTAAAGTTGGAAGATTAGCATTCTAAAACAAGAATTGGCAAAGGGTTTTTATTTTAAATTTTTGTGAAGGCCTAATACTAATTATTAGCAATCCAAAATTCACTGGAGAAAATAAATATTAAAAGACCCAGCAGACATGAGGAGCTCTATTAAAATTGTCATTTAAAAAGTCCATTCACTGACATCAAAAAATTATTTCATAATTAAGTTATTAAATTTGCCCAGTTACTTGATTTTGAAGTTTTAGAAGAATGTATACATTTTTGTCAATTTGTATATTGTCAAAGGCTGCTCTTTCATTTGGCAGTAGATTTTGGTAGTTATGACTAAAATTATACAGCTCATAATAATTAGATTAAAATAATTAGCATTAGCCCTTTGAAACAAAAAATTTTTCTACCGACTCACATTCAAAATATGCTTCCGCTGCTCTGGTCAGTGAACCAGAATCCTACTCACTACTCTGGCTTCTAAGACATTGTGCAACTACATATCTGGGAACTCTCCTTTAAGATTCAGAATAGTAGTGGGGACGGGGCCAAAAATGCATTTCAGCTATTTTAAGAATTCATCTCCTGTACATTTTATTCTCCTAATCCATTCTTCCTCACAATGTCAGAAAAACTGTGTCTGTGTTTTCAGTACATAATGGTTACATTCACTGTGTGTAGTTGATACAAGTACCTAACACATTTTGAGTCTTTTTACCTTTTCCCCTTCCATCCCCTCCTTCTCTTGGTCCCTTTTCTATTTGTTAAAGCTCTCTCTCCCTATTTTCTATTATCTACCTCTTATTTTACTTCATCTGTTAGGATCATCCCATTTTACAGCAAAATACTACTCCATTGTCTGGGAATACCACATTTTCTTTAGCTATTCACCTGTTGAAGGACATACAGATTATCTCTAAGATTTAGCTATGATGAATTGTGCTACTATAAACATAGGTGTTCATGTGTCACCATAATATGATGTCTAACTCTTTCAGGAAGATACCTAGAAAGGAAACAGCTGGGTGCAAAAGAATTTCTACCTTTCTACTCCATCCATTCTCAACACACCACACAAACTCTGAGAAGGCTCAGTGCCTGTTGCCAAGTCTTAACTCCTAGCTCCGGGAATTTTGTTTTCTTTTTTTAAATCATTTGAGTTTATTGGGACATTTTAGGTATACATTATGATCCCATTCATCATTGAGAATTTACACCTGTACAGAATGTATCTTGGTTCTTATTTTTCCCCATTTCCTTGCTTTCTCTTTGGTAGTTTTGGTTTCTATGAAAATGTGAGAAAGACCTAGTGAGAAACTGTTGGACCATTTCCTTTTTTTGCTGCCTTTTACAGCTAGAGAGAATGTACTTTTAGAATGCATTTTGCTAGAGGGATAAACAAAACTGTACTTTTATGCAGAATATTTTTATGTTGCATACCTCTAAAAAGCTTAATTACTCTAATTACATTTTTGGTAAGAACACTCACTTAGAAACTCTAGTTATAATTAAGTGCTTATTTTATTTTTAGTTTATTTAGAGAGTGGCTATGACTTTTGGTGTTCTGCTCCCTAATTATAATATTTCCCATTAAAATCTCCACTGGTACCTTTTGGCCTAATGTGTTACCTCATGCTTGGAACATTCTGAAGTGAGAAAAAAAATGAAAGTATTTTTATGCTTTAAAAACTTTTATTTTATACCAACTGTAAAAGTTTAGAGTCCTGAATGCTTTTTATTTGTCTTAATATTGTAAACTCTTTCAAGTGCCATGAAAAAATTCAAGACGATTACTTCTGATGACTGCTACCACACCAAGTAGACCCTGGAAGTATCCTTCCCTTCAGTCATGATAAACCAGGTCTGAGAACATACTCCACAGATGGAGTATGGCATGGAAATAGGCTTTACTGAAGAAAGGAGAATCTTATGAAATTGTGGGTTAATGAGCAGACTTGCTGTCCACTGGTCACCAGAGTACTGTTCAAGTCTGTGTCTAGAGCATGTTTGCATTCCAACAGAGCCAAGCTTGACTAGGACCCACCTCATTAAACAAACCAGTTTCTCCCTCCACCTATTAATTTTTCAATCAATTTGCTCTTCTGGGGACAACTTGTGCCACTGGAAGTCAGAGGCTCAATGATTTTTCTATGGTAGGTATAAAGAGAAAGTCAACTATCTATAATTCTCTGCATCCCACACCAGAACCCTGGTTTGTTCTGCTTTGTTTTCACTTCATACTGAAAAAGTATCATGTTCAAGGAACCTAAAGTGCTGTTGAAAGGCAAATTATTTTCTACCAAAATTGTTTCTAAACATGGGAAGTTCCGAAGCAGCATCTATTGTCTTCCTGATTTTGCTACTCCTATCCACTGGCACAAGTACACTCCCAACAGCAAAGACTGCACTCCTTTCTTTGTGAACAACACTTAAACTTTGTTACCTGGACTTTGCTTTGTTACCCATCAAATGTGTGCAGAGACAAAGTTTGGCTGATGATAACAGTGACATATGTGCACCCATGTTTATAGCAGCCCAGTTTGTGATTGCTACATCTTGAAAACAACCCAAGTGTCCATCCACTGGAGACTGGATAAAAAAGCTGTGGTTCTTCTACAGAATGGAGTACTACTCTGCCATAAAAAATGATCAGTTTGAATCATTTCTACTTAAATGGACATACCTTGAGGATATCCTCATAAGTGAAATAAATAGGTCACAGATAGATACATATCCCATCTTTTCTCTGGTATGAGAAAATGAAGATGTAAATAAGTCCTAGCATTGTATGTTATATATTGTGAAATAGAAAATGCTCAATGTAAAATAAGGTGAAAGGGGACAATGTTGAGATTGTAACAAGAAAGTAAGGAAACAAATTTTATATATATGGGGGGATGGTAGGGTGGGTGGGGCTATGGGAAAAAATGAGAATTAAGTTGTGTCTTATACTGGTACAAATCCCCATTATGGAGTGCAATCATGATGTGTATATTTAATGTACCAATAAAGATAATTAAAAAAAAGAGAGAGAGAACTGGGAAGAGAATGGGGAAATTATTCTGATGTAGCAAAGACAAGTGAGCACATGGGAAAGGGAGCTATCTATTAATCTTGATATTCATGGTCTCAGAAGAATCTGATGACAAACAATATGAATGTATTGATACAGTTTGAGAGTTAAGGAAGTTCCTGAGTCAACTTCAAAGCCTCAAGCAGCAGATAGAGAAGAGAATCAGCAGCAGAGAGTAAGAGACTTCTTTCAAGATGTTAGCTGTGAAACTAGAATTGGAAACACACATGTTGGTTTTCACCTGAAGTGCTACTTTTCTGTACATACAGCACTTGTAGCATGTCTTAGGCCTATTCATGGAAAACAAGATGTATTTTCAGGATTCCTGTCCCAGGATCACTGTCATAGTGCCAGCGCCTTCACCACTACTCAGGGAGACAGGAAACTTGTTATGTTCTACTTGCACAAGGAACAAAGCTATATTCAACTTGTGTTAATCAATCTAAACTTGTTGGATGAATTTAAGGGAAATAAATAATACCCTGAACAGTGGCAAACTTCCATTGTATCTTATAGTGAAACTCTAGTGGCCTAAATTTTTCATTCTTGAAAAAACAGTAGTCTTCCCTCATTCTCTACTCTAGTGTTCCAACATGGTTTTACTCTGGTAATCTCTAAACTTAGTGCTTTTGATTCTATCAATAGTAGAGTCTAATATTAACTCCCTAAGGAAAAATAGAAGTTCATGTGTCATGTGGAGAAGCCCATTCAAGAGTCTTTTGTTGGGCCACTTCAGTGGGCACAGATCAACCCACAGCCTTGACTGCTTTGACACTCATCTGTGCTTCAGAGAGCTAAGACTGAGATAGTAGCACAAAGCACAGCATCATAAAATCTAAGGATTATTTTCTGGTAAACACTATGCTGCCTGGAAGGTTTATTTTAATGACAAGTGCTTCATATGCTCTAGCCTGAGAAAAACAAACTTGGAGAAAACATGTACAGTGAGTTGCTATCTGGCATAGATGTGTAATAGGCACACAGCAGAAAGTTCTGGTTGACACTGATTGTACCCAGTAATTACTACTTCCTCCTGAAAACACACTGAACATTGATAAAGGAGGAGAGCTGGGGTAAAGGAGCATAAACCCATACAAACAAAGAGCAAGACAGAGGACCCAGAAAAGAAGATTTTGCAAGCTAGAAAGTAGGCATTTGCTACCTGATGTAGCATCACTGGAAAGCTGGGTCTTACTTCAGGATAAACAAAGCTAAGATGTGAACCTGTTGACATTGCGAGAGATTTGGCTAAAGTGTGCTTAAACAGTGAAATTCGCAGTTCTGCTTTTGTAGAATCTGCAGGGTGCCTGAGATGGGGGTATTGGCAGAGCAGCCATGGTGTACCATACTGAAAACTGCCTCCTATTGGGCTCAGCATGCTGCAACGGTGGCCAGACTTCTATCTTCCAGGCAGGAGAGCACTAAAGCTTTCCTGGAGAGACTGACCATTCATCCCTTTTGAACGAATGGCCCAGCCAGGTCTCCCTGCAGTGAATCCCACATTTGAAAAGATCCACACTGTGCACAAAGCTCCCAATCAGCCTTCTGGTGCTGCATGCTTTAGACCACTGAACATGCCTCCAGACATGTTAGAATCTCCAGATATTTGAACCAATCCTCTTACAGGAATAGCAAAGAAACAAGAACACAAGAAACAATAACTTGGGATAAAAAATATTCAGAACTTTGTGGTACAAACTCCCTTAATAAATAATAGGCATGTTTTTGCCACCCAAAGTTACTCCATGTCTCCACCTCTAGCATCTGATCTGACTCACGTAGCACTTTGGCCAACAGACCAATAGCAAAGGAAGAATGTCCCTAGGATGCCTGGTGGCTCTAGCTTTTGCCCTTCAAGAACCCAGAACCTCCACATTAGCTGTCAGAATCACAAAAAACTACAAACTGAACTGTCACTTTAAACCTTAAGTTTGATATGTGTTTGTTTTAACCACACATGAAAGACATGATACTATTTTATTAAAAACTACACTGTAACAATAGCTAAATTATCATCTTTCTCAAATCAAGCAATCATGCCTAAAATCAAACAGTTTCAAAAGGGTAAAACAATGATGTTATTTAATATCAAAAGGATGTATTAAATTTTAGAAGTAACACTCCCTAACAAACTTTGCCAAACTCTTGCTGTCTTAAAGTTTTATACGTACATAAATCAGATATAAACTACAACCACATTTTAAATTATAAAAACCAAAGGGTAAAAGATAGAAAGAAAATGCACCAAAATATTGTTGTTGAATGATAGATTACAATGATTTTTCTTTTTCTTGCTATATATTTCTCTATTTTCAAAATGTTCAACACTGAATACATATTGATTACACAATAAGAAAGAAAGCAAAACACTTTGAGAGATAGAGGAAAAAAGAAAAGAAATGCTTTCTTGAGCAGTTTAATTTCCAAGCTTTTCTATCAGTTCTTTGAATGTTTTCATTCCTTCTCCTTTCAAATGTAATGGAACAGTGCAATCAGCCCTTCTATAAGAGTTCGATTCATTCTAGGCTTTTGTTTCTTTATGAACACAAGGTTTCTCTGAAAAATAAAATCCCTTGCCTACTTCAGTTTTATTGATTTCTAAAAATTCTGTTTATAAATTTTTACCCTCAATAGTCTTAATTCCTACATTTCTCTGGCAATGTCTACTCCATCTACTCCCCTCTCTTCCATCAAGAGATAGGAACTTCATCTGCTCAGTGTTTGCCTTTTGAACACTGGGTTAAGTGTGATGCGAGATATCTGTGTGGGCTTTAAACCACTTTCCCAGGCTGTTTTCTTCGCAGACATTGCTATTGTCAGCCACAGGAGTGACACAACTTTGAATCCTCCCTGGCTAAGAAGAGGCGTGACACTGAGTGTCATTGTTCAGCCGGTAAGAGCCGAGCCCAAGCCCTCTGCTCTGTTGCCCAGGTTACAGGTTGATCTGTGTGGAACTATAATCTCCAGCAAACTAAGGCCCTGCACAACTAATCATTTCAGGAAAAAAATATGAAAAGGGAAAGTTTTATGTAGAATATTGGTCCTTTTATTCTTTGAAGAAGACTAATTTCACAAATAAAATCTTGTAAAGACAAAGAAAGCCAGGAGTAAAGGGCAGATGAAGATTTGCTTTTCCACTAAAATATAAATATTTTATGTGTGAAAGCCAAGATCAGTTTCTGTTCTGTCATTTGGGTGCCAATCTCCAGCTAGGATTTGCTTTTTCAATGTGTACCTGGAATATCCTTAATACAAGGCACGTCTTAAAATTCCTTCCTTGCTTCACTCAAATGTCATGTTTCACCTCTTTAAATTTTGCTTCACTTACATACCTAAGTCATTACTCTTATTTCAGACATGTGCTTTACAGATTATATTCTATATTTGTATTACTAGTAGAAGAAAATTCTTCCTAGTTCTTTTTCTCTATTGTATAAGGGAGCAGTGTGGACAGGAAAGAGGAGAGAAAGAAGAAGAAAGGGGGAGGAAACTAATTTAAACTGAGTGTACAACTCTGAATCATAAGGAAAATTTGAGGAATACTGACATATGAAAAAAAGCACTTTTAACTCACAGTTCAGAGGGAAATATTAGGTGTCTAATCACATCAAAAAAGTAAATCTTCCAAATCTGAGAGCATTTACAAACTACAGTTAAGACTTGTTTTAAAGGCCCAAAAGAAAGTAAAAAGGCCCAAAAGAAAAATAAGTGTATGTACAATCACTCACCTGTGAATACAGGGCCCAGAAAAGATCAACATATGAGGTGTGGGCTCTGCGTATTGGATTTAGAAAGCTGTAAGGGAGAACTATCAATCTTGAAGGTTTCTTCCCCCATTATGATGACTTTTCCATTTACTTTGCTATAGTGCATTACAATTATTCAGTTTTGTAAAGTAAAGGAAAAGGGAATAGAGGCTGGGGTTATAGACCAGTGATACAACACTTGTCTAGTATGGATGCTGCCCTGAGTTTGATCCCCATCATTACAAAGGAAGAAAGAGGAAGGAGTGAAATGACAGGGGAAGAGGGAAATAGACAGAGGGGTTTTTCTTAAAACAGTGAATGTGATGGACAAAAATACTAAAAGAAAGTCTATAAAGGCCAGGGGTGGAAGTAAACATCAGCATCACCAGTATCCGTTTTGATTTCTTCCATCTATTTTTGTCAGGGCTCTTGGATCTTATTTAAAGTACAAAACTTTTCTTTTTATTTTGAATCTATTCCAATGTTTCCTTCTCTTCCTTTTAACTTTTCTCATTTATCCCTCCAGTCTTATTCATTTCACTTCTTTTCTTCTTTTTCTTCTAGTTTCTATTTGGTTATATCTGACAAAATATATACACAGCACAGAACACCTTGGAGGAATTAATTTTAAATAAGATGAGGAAAGGTCATATAAATACAGCAAAACATTTGGGTTTTTATTCTGCTCCCCCTTTCACAAAAATAGGAACAAAAAGAAGAAGATGGAAAAAGAAGTGGAGAAAAGATGTTGGACAAAAAGAAAAAGGGAAGAAAACAGGAAGAGATGAAGGGAGCATGGGAGAAAAGAAAACTTCTACAAATTGCAACCAAAGGCCTGTGTGGGGGTTGGACCTGAAACTCAGGCATCAAGGAACGGACAAGCCAAAATGCAGGAAATCAACAGAGGAGCACAGAGATTGACCAAACTATTTCAAGGCAGGAAGACAAGACGTAAAAAACAAATGGGAATATAAAACAAATGAGAAAATGTGCAAAGTGGATTGCTAAAATACATATTCAATTACTTTTAGGAGTGGAATCAAACCATAAGAATCTATTATACAAATTTTTTTCCCCACAATATTATTGAATAGCATTCCAATTAGGAGCAAAATCATAACTAAAAGGCATTACTTTAGAAAAATGTTCATAACACTTAAAGTTACAGCATATATAAATTCTTAAATACTGCTCATCATGATTTTTAATAATTCAGTTTAATACTGTAGCTGCTAGTTCAAATGATGAGTTTTGCAAAGTTATTTAAATAGCAAGAGTTTATAAATTATAAAACTTCGATGTGGACTACAAAGACATTCAAGTTGGTTTCTTTTCATATGTCCTTAATATGTGTGTTAAAATCCTCTAAATTTAAGCAATTTGCAACCTATTGAAACGTTAAGAACAAAGGGCTGTAATACTACCATTTCTTTCAGTTTCAGATAGTATTATATTATTTGGGCTTTTTTTAAATTTAAGGATTATACGCCCACAGATTGTGATTATATGTCCAATTGTCTTGTAGATTTTCTAAATAACCCATTTTTAGAGAAGTAGGAATATTTTCAGGTCTTTTTTAGGATACACAGTAGGCTATCAGTACACTTAATTTATACTTATAGCACAATTGTGAGAGGGAAACTAATTCAATGGTTTACAACAAATAAATGTATTAAAAATATATTCTTTGTCGAAATTGCAGAACCTCTCCTTTTCAACACTTTGTATCAGGCACTACAGTAAATCAAATATAACAAGGGAAAATCAAAAATACAAATAATTACAAAACCATATCCATGTTTATGCTTGTTTTAATTATTCAATGTTATCATCGGAGAACAGGTGCATGAGAGATAAAAATAATAATAGGAAAATCCCCCTGGAGAAGAAAATTAATACAGTACGTTCCATGGACATCACCAGAGAAAAAAGTCTCAAGAAGAAAGGCGAGGTGAAGGTCTATAAGTAAGCCTGTTCTCAACAACAAAGCCTCTTCTCTATGTCCAATTTACATCCATGCCCCTGTGACTTCAAATCATAACTCTTGATACTTCTCTGTCTGAATCAGATACACCAAATCTGTTCCTTGTTTTTAAAAAACATCTTTAATAGTTGTTGATTGTATCTCTGAGTCTTCTATAATTACAGATCTCATATTCTTTCTTAAATTATAATTTTAAACTATAACCACAATTTTTAACTTCTTTAATTATAGCTTTTTAATTTTTAAGTTTTAAATTTTTAAAGTCTAGTTATAATTTTTAATTTAAAATATAATTTTTCTTAACTGTCAAAAATGTTACACACTTTCTTACTTTGAGTGTTTTCCTCTTAATCAGTTCCAGACTGATCATACTAATCAAAGGGTATATTTAAAAGTTTTTTATAAACGTGGTGATACAAAACTGGTTTGGAGGGTCTCATGCTGCCAAGTACAAATTAAATGAATCAAATTTTTAAATGGTGTATCTAATGCAACCAAAGTGAACAAAAGGAAATTTTGAGACTTTGAACTCCGAAGAAGTATTACTGAATAACAACCCAAAAGGAATTGACCAAATTTTCCAATTTTCACTAATACTTGGAAAGAAATTTACATGTTAACCAGGCTTTAAAAGAAAAATACTTGAGAGCAGGATGACTTCCAGCTCTCAGAAGCTCAACGGAGCCAGGAAATGTTGTTAAAAATTGTCATTGTTTAGGGCTTTGTTAAAATTAGAGGAGCAATCTAAAGCTTGAAATCACAGCTGCTTAAACACACCATTATAACTTGGACAAGAGGACTGACTTTACAAAGGATAGAATGGAATGTTGAAAAATATTAATCAAAAATTTGAAATTCAAGTCCTATAGAGAAGACAGCTAATGCCCCACCCTCACACATACCTCAAAGTTTAGAAAGGATGATAAAATGTGGTCATCAGTTATTAAAGATAAATCAGCTTTAGGTAAAATTTGACACTTGTTTTATGGCTTATATCTAGACATTCCCTCAAGCCTCATTTGCTCACAGGTGGGGCTTTGCAGAGCTCAGAGAATCTAGGGAATGTAATACTGGGGTTAAGATGTATGATACCAAAGTAGTACACTGATTGGAATTAGCATAATTCTGGGGGTGGATAGTGGAAGCCCCACCAATCAATAGGCTTTTAGCCTGGATGGAATATAAAGGGACAGGGAAAAGGCAAGCTTGCTGCTGTCAGCTTGCTCTCTGCTCCCCTCTCTGATGTCCCTCTGCCATGCTGTCCTGCCTTGGAGCCAGGTGACTATGGGCTGAAATCCCTATGCACCATGAGGCAAAATAAACCTTTCTTCATTTAACTTGTGGGTGTTGAATATTTTGCCTCAGCAATGAGAAAAGTAATTAAGACAGGCTACCATAAAGAATTGAACCACCTTAGGTTAAATCTTACATTAAGACTGCTTGACAAATCTCCCCACATTAAATATGAGCAGGCAGCTTGTGGTTTGCAATTACTAAATTAGCTGCTTCAGGGAGTAGAAAATGGCTTTACTCACATGTCTGACGCATTGGCATGGGCAAAGTGGACAGCTGACTGGAGTTTGCTTTAATAAACAGTCTAGCTGACCGGCCCTGGGCAGCTGAACTACATAAATGGGAACTTTTTTTAGTCAGGTTTTGTTGTTATTGCTTAACATAGGACAAAATACCTAATACTCACAAGTGAAAGGAGAAATTTCGTTTAACTCATGGTTTTAGTTTCAGAGACTTGCATCCATGTTTAACTGGTTCCAAGGTGGAACATCATGGCAGAAGAGTATGCCAGACCAAAGCTGTTTACTTCGTGGTATCTAGGAGGCAGAGCATGGGAACAGTGCCAGAGGAGAGACATACTGTAAAGGCACACCTTCTAGTGACCACCTCTAAATGAGCCCCCCTTCACAACAGCACATCCAGCTATCAACATTAAGGGATTAATCTACTAACGAGCACCCCCCCCCGAGCTAATCAACTTTAATCCAGCCAAATTGACAATTCAAATTAACTAGCATAACTCCACCTCTTCTCAATTTGTCATTTAATTACATCTCCTTAAACCATTTTTAACCTCCAATTTAACACAAGAAGAAGACATTAACACTGCCTACTATAGTGTAACTATCCTTTGTAGAATTAAAAAAAATGTACTCTCCCTTCTCTAAAGTGTTCGGCCAGGAGTTAGCTCAGTGGTTCCGGCGCCTGTCTAGCAAGCGCAACGACCCGGGTTCGATCCCCGATAACCACATACCATACTGGGTGTGGAGACTCACCCCAGCAGCAATCAGTACCGCATACCACAGTGCTGAGCGTGGTGGCTCACACCGGTAATCTCAGCACTCCACTCGGGAGGCAGAGGCAGGAGGATTGCTGTGATGTGCGTTTGAGGCTGAGCTCAGGGCCAGCCTGAATTACAAAGCAAGACCCTGCCTCAAAATAAATAAATAAATAAATAAAGTCTCCATAGTTGTAGGATTCCTTTAAAGTTCAAATCAAAGACTTTTCTGAAACTTCTAGAATCTCTTAGCTATGAATACTCTTAAAATTCAAAAAGGTACATGTCCTAACATAAAATGGCACAGGATAAATATTCACATTCCAAAAGGGAGGAATAGGGAATTAGAAAAGAATAGGACTCAAGTAAAGTCAAATCCTAGTAGGACAAATACTAAGTCCTGTGACTTCAGGTCCAACATCTAGGTTATCTGGTGGTAATTCTTAGATTCCTGTGGACTTGGGTTGCCCACTGCATTTGCTGCACAAGTAAGTTGTTCTTCCTGGCATGCTTTATTTCCTGGGTCTCCGGTGTACCTTTGGCTTCATTCCCAGAGCTTCATGCATCTTCATCTCACAGGAGCAGGGCACGGTCTCCCAAGCCATTCTCTGAAATCTTGGTGGAAGAAGAGAAAAAAACTGATTACTTACATAGCCCTTATGAACTAGTGAGGAAGAGACGCACATCATGCTCTTCTATATTTCAATAGTGAGAATTCAGTTACATAGCAATAGGTAAGATAGTGATAAGGGCTACCCATTAACCAGGCACAAGGGGAAATAGATTATTGTGCATATACACCTGTATGGCATATAGTCTGATCTTTTAAGAAGGGAAGTATGATACCATAATGTTTTCCAAATCCAGATGAATTTTAGAATGACAACAGAGAAGGAAATATTTTTAATTTCACATATAGGGGATGCATAATATTAAATGCTAAACAGACAACTTGGACAAATGAAGCTTCCACTTATTTGGTAAACACCAGGAAAAAAGAATGTTTCTGAGTGTGAAGTTTGGATCACAATTAGAAATAATCCAAAGATGTATGATGGATGCCATAACACTCAAAACATGCTGGAGTTCCTGCTTACAATGAATCTATACCAATAACAGTATGAAATGTTTCTTAATAACACTAAGTGAAATGCTATTGGAACGTGCCTAAAAGGTCTGCTCCCTGCATGTTCCTCTGTATAGACAGCACTCCACTTCTGTAGGCAGCACATTTACATATCACTTCAGCAGAAATACATCATTGTGTTCTCAGTTCCTGAACAAGAATTTATCAAAAGTTTAGGAAATGCTCTATAATCAGAAACTATTCAAATTAGACAAATCCATATTTGCCTGCAAAATGATCTATTCTCTTTGTATGTCGCTCTTTAATAATGTTTATTGTTTTCATGTCCAGAGTTAAATGTCTATTCAAGCTGAACCAGTTTGCTCCTCTGACACCCATTTGAGCCGCTTTCCACAATTATGTGGAAATTATGTGGATTTAACTTCAAGGATCACAAGTTTGTTAGCGAAAGTTACATTTGAAAATTATTTAATGTCTAGTTCAAAAGTAAAAATTCAAAAACATTTTACAAAAGTAACAAGGCTATTTCCCAATGAAGTAATTTGCTATCTTCTCCTGTACTTTCTGAGTGACTCATCTCAAAAAGTAACATGATATTGTACCACTCATTAGAGGGGGAACATGGCTGACCCTGTCCTGACCCTGACACTCTTTCTGATCATTACTATCTCTTATTTATATATTTAAAAAAAGAATCAAGGAGAAGGACTGTCTGAAATGCATAGGAGAATTCCTGATTGATTGTAGGTTTCATGCAGAATTAAACAAAATTTAATTACACAGAGATAAAGATTTTTTTCTTTTCAGTTATTTGTCGATTGCATCAAAAAGAAAACCTCAATATCTTGCCAGTATGTATTAAATGTTCCTCTAAATCAAACTGATCACTTTAAATAAGTAGAGATAAGGCTTCCAGTTCCAAGGCTTTGATGAGAAATGAAACTTGGCTACGATTTAACAACTTGTGTGTTTTCAATGCATTAATTTTTATAAGTACTGTCTGCTCTATCTAAGTCATATTTGGTTCTATTTAAATGTGTTTTATAAAGTCAATTTTTAAAATATTGAATAAAGACTTGAAAGTAGATGTGGAAAGATGAAGTATCATAAAGGTAGAGAACTGAAAAGTTTTTGGAAAGCATGCACATCAGACACATTCATATTTGTGCTTGTTTCTACCATAACTAACACATAGAAAACAGCAACACCATCATAGACCATTCTCTTTCTTTTGAATTTGTATTTTGTATTGCTCTATAGCATGCCATGCTAAAGAAAAGTCCTTTACATGTATGAAGCCAGATTTGCTTATAATACAGGCTTAGTTGCTACTAGTCAAATTTTAAAATGGCTTAGTCATTCATGTTAGCTTTCCACTAATTTAACAGACAAAAACAAACATAAAAAGGAAAAAAAAAGAATGATAGTAGACAAATGTCTGAGATAAATCAATATGGAAAGAGGAGCTTCTTATTTTGGCTCACAATTGGGAAGGTTTCAGTTTGTGGCCAGTTGGCTCCATTACTCAGGCCCCTGAGGGACGGCAGTACACTGTGGTGGGTAGTGCATGATGGAGAAACCCATTCTCTTATGACTAGGAAGCAAAGAAGAAAAGGGAAGAGAAGTCATTGAAGTTCTGCTCTCCCCATTAAAGGCACAACTTTGAAGGTTCACTAGGTTTCTGCCATTAAGATTTCTGTTACCTCTCAATATCTTCTGACTGAAGCATAAATTGCGGCACATGAATGTCCATCAGAGGACATTCTAGACCCAAAATATGACAATGTGCTAGAGGCTTTTTTAGTTTTTTTTTTTTTTTAAACAAGCTCTTATATGTCATCCAGGCTCATTTTGAATTTACATTGTAGCTCAGACTGGTCTCAAACTCATAGAAATCCTCCTGCCTCAGCCTTTTGAGGACTAGGATTACAGGTATGTGCCACCATGTCTGGCTAATCGTTTTGTCTGATAATAGTCATACTTCAAGTAGTCCAAGAAGTTCTCATTTTCTCCTCTCACTTCCCTAGAGCAACTATAGACTCAAAATTATTTCAGTTCCCTATCTGTGCCCTAGGTAGCAGTAAGAGAGAAGAGGCAAAAACATTTCCTTTAAATGATAATCTAAGTAAAGACTAATTTATATGAACACATGTAAGATGGGGATTGGTTATTATTTGTTTCATTAAAAATTTGGAATAAAAAGGAGATGGATTTTGATAGATAAATAGTCCATTTAAAGCCTCAAAGAAGTTCTCAATCCACAGAAAAGATGAAATTATATCTAATGTAATTTGGTCATTAAAGTATGTTGTGACATCTTCTGTTCCACTGCATAACAAATTAAATACAAGCCTCTTGGGCTGATAGTGTTCAAGTCGCTTCCCAGTTGTCCACAATATAAAATGCAGTGTTAAAATGCAGATATAGTTTGCAATGGCAAATATATTAGGCCTGCTTCTTTTAAAATAACTACTCAGTGACATCGGGTTCATCTGCATGAGTCTGTTTGTTAAGCAAGATGAGAATCGGAGCAATTCCAAGCATATGTTTAGTATTTATGTCTTAAAGATCCTAACTGACACGGAAACCTAGAAAAGTATTCTGGTATTTTTAGCTCTGCGCAATGACCAGCAGGTCACAGAACATAAATTTAAGACTCCCACAGAAAAGGTTGACACTGACAAATGAAAATGAGATGAAAAAGAGTCATTATAAAAATCCCTCTGGTAAAAGTTCTGTAAAACAGAAGTTACAACCAGATGCTTCTGTTACCTTGCTCATCCAATTTAAGTCTACTAAATAATGGAGAAAGCTTTTCCTGAGATTTCAGAGCAACTGCTCCACATTTGGGGAGTGGTAAGGGGCTTCATTAGCATTCGCTGATGCTCCCACATTTTAGAGGCGGCCCTCAAAGCCATACATCTTGTGTCTTACGAAGCCCTGCAATCTGTCCTAGGCATAAGACTTAAATCATATTCATCAAGATACTATCAATTAGAAAATGACCTCAGAACTCTCAGTATCCCAGCAATGATTGTGACCTATGGGATCCCTTTGAGAAATTAACATAGATCCGATCCCAACATAAAAATAGAAATGAAGGGAAAACAATAATTAACAAAAATAGACTAACACGGTTCCTATTACTCAAATAAAATCAAAACATAACAATTCACTTTTATTTCAGGAAAAAAGTTTTATTTAAACATATATGAGAATATAAGAATGTGAAAAACTTTGGAGAATCCAGCTAGAGAAAGATTCGACATTTTTAAGCAGAATTTAATGGGCAATTCTGGTATGAGCACGGAAGGCGATGATACTGAAAAGACTAATAGAGACACTGCTCAGAAAGTCCACTGGCTATGAAGATTTTATTGGAAACCAGGCTGACGGCGATGCAAGTTAAGTTCTTGAGAAGAATTTACTACATGTTGTCTACGTCTATTTTCCAGGAGCTAGAGTTGAAATGTGATGGACTAGTGTATCTAATGGAGGAAATTTCAGAGCAGTGCGGCCAGAAGAGAAACATGCATTGACTACTGCTGTCAAGGTTGTAATGTATGGAACAATCATCTACCTAAATTTTTAAAGACATAGTAATTTTCCTTTTTATATGTCAGGTAAACATGTAAAAGCTATACTCATACAAGTGAAATTATTATAATGGTTATTTTTATAGTTTCCGTGTATCATCATCTGAATAAATACTGTTTAGCACTGTTAAATTTTTTTTAAATGCTTAAGTCCCAGCCAAAAAAGAGGGTAGTTTCTGAAAGGATTCTCCCAGATGAAAAGATGCCAAATACTTTGCATCAGGATAATAGGAAAGATGCCTGAAGAGCATCTCAGGAATTGGCCAGATTCCACCCAGCAGACTTTTGAGTATAGACTCATTGGAAAAACTACTTTAAGGAATGAGCTCCCTGCTCACTCCAGACCACTCGGGTTCATCCACCAATGCACTCAGAGACCACTGCAGTTATGGTCCTTGTTGGCCTGCCTATTGCTCAAGCAGTGACAGACCATGGGAATGTCTATGCTATGTGGTGCTAGTTTTGCATAAAGCAAGCATTAGTGTGTGGTGAAGTTTCCCCTAAGACTTCAGAAAGCTTGGTAGGATGTGATAGAATCAGAATTTCTGTTGGCAATACCAAAAAGAGTGAGAAGAAAGCCAGAACTACATTGGAGACCCTATGAAGTTTGAGAGGCCAGAAATGTGAAATATCTGGTGAGGAAATCACAAGTAGTGAGCAGAGCCAGCCAACAAGAGGTCATGGGAGCTACACTAGAGAGGTAAGAGCAGGGCTGTCCAAGACCCATGTAGCCCACAGCAGACCACCATACCGATGGTGAACATGGAGCTACAAGATTTAATGTTCATCCTTCTGGGTTTGGGTTTTGATTTGGTCCTATTTCTCCTCGCTATACTCATTCCTCCCCTTTCCCATAGGAATCTTTACTCTGTGTCATTGGATTTTAGAAGGATGTAACCTGTTTCTGATTTTTACAGAGACTCATAGCTAAGAGTTTTCCATGAATCTCAGAAGAGACTTTGACTTGAACTTGTAAGCAATTTTGCAACTGTTAAGACTCCACAGGCTTGAAGTAACCTATATACATTTTGTATTATGAGATGGAAATGAACCTTCTGAGACCAGAGACAAAATGTTATGGTTTAGACATGTTGTCTCCCAAGCATCTTATTAAAGTCTTGTTTGGAAGCTGATGGACTTTAGGAAAGTGACTGGATCATCAAGGTTCTAACTTTGCTGTGTGCATTAATCCACTGCTGAGGTTGTAATTTAATGGCATCATGAGAGGACGGAAACAGGATTTGAGGCCTGCTTGAAGGAAATGGATCATGGAGTTTGACCTTGGCAATTGTACTTGGTCTTTGATGTCTTCCCCTTTGCCTTTTTTCTTGCTTTCTCTGCTTCATGGCTGTTAGGAGGCGAGCAGGTTCTTTCTGCCATGCACTGAATCATGACATTTGTGCCTGGCACAAATGTGTAAGCAATGGAAATAGCTAACAGTGAACTCTCTGAAATCAAAGTAATGTAAACTTTTGCTCTTGTTAAATCATTTTTCTCAGGTATTTGTTTACAGTAACAGGAAGATTACTAATGCAATGGACAGTGATCATGTCCTGGGTAGAGGTCAAGATGAAGGAACTCAATTCAAACTTTGTAACAAGAGAGTCTGGGCAGGAGTATGTAGCTTCTCTGAATGAACTCAAAAGTACATTTATATAACATACACATGTTCACTGAACAGCAGCCTCAACAGAAAGGCAAGCAAGTGATCAAATGATCAGATAACTCCTTCTTTGGATATCAATCAGTTTCTGTCCACAGTCACTCTGAACTTAGCAACGTGTTCGCACACTGAGCATGGTAACAGCAAGGAGAAAACTTTGGCTCTGACCTAGTGTCATGAATCTCCCCTGCTTCTCAGTGTGTAGACTGTCAATGGCAGAAATCAGTACTCATACATGAACAAAGAAGTGTTTGGTTCTCATTGGAATAGACATTTATTCCACATATGCATTTGCCTTTCCTGCTTGTAATGCCTCAGACGAGACCACCATCTTTGAATTTACAGGAAAACCTGTCCATCTTTATTTTATTTCACAAAGCACTGTGACTCAACAAGGAACTCACTTCAGAACAAATTTCAACAATGAACTAACAGAGTTCTTTGAGCTGGCCTAATAGTAGGATGTAAATGTGTTTTTGAAGAATCACTACAGTGCCTAGGTAACAACAGTTCCTAGAGTTCACTAACATCTTCTTATACATAGTGTATGCTTTTCTAGTTCCAGTGATTCCCTGGGCCAGGATTCATAAAGTGAAAATGAGAGAGGTTCTTCAGAACATGCTAGAGACTGTAGAAGTTGAATGCATCAGCCTTTCAGTCTAGACTGCTGTGGGTGATGATGAAATGGCACCATGTATTCCTTTTTCTCATAGGGCTTGTAGAATTTGGCTTACAGCTTTTTATATATTAAGATAGCCCTTTCCTTATTCTTTGACTAGAGAAAAGAGACTGTTTTGTTTGTTGGCATATTCACATAAGTAACTTCTCTAACTTTTGGATGTATGGGGCAAGTATGAATCTCAAAAGTCACCACCATATCTCAAGGTCCCTATGCAGCTAATCATCTCTCCAACCTCAGAGTCTTCTTATATTTGCTTTCTACATAATTTCTAGGATTCTCTAAATTTCATTCAGCAGGAGGAAAAATATATCTTCTTTTTCTTTCTTTTTTCTGGAGGAGGAAGCCTAGTTTGTATTCTTTAGAAATATAAATCTGACCATGGCACTCTCTGCACTAATCTCCCCAAAGCTCCTGATATCAAAAAATCAAAGTCTTGCCACTAGACAAGGCCTACATGAATCTACCACCTACTTCTTTGTCTAACATTTTTCTCCATAG
>PVIR01016868.1:0-35881 GCA_004026965.1 Petromus typicus
GGCAGGGGAGCCCAGAGGATCCAGGCACAAGTCAGGTTGAAGAGGAGGGGAGACAAGGAAGTGAGGAATTCGTGTTATAGAGGGAGGTTCAGTAAGCCATCTGGATCTAACCCTCCTGGGAGCGCTGACCCACATACAGGCTGATTTGTTACAATCTGTTTCTGGCTCTGGGAAACCTGGTCAGTGATTGATACAATAAGGATTAATTGATAGGGTAGAGTGGTTTTCGGCTCTTCCAGGAACCAAGAGCCCGAACTCCTAATGAGGACAAGCAGAGAGGGGCCTTTGAGAAGTTACCTTCTGCTCCTGCTCTCAGCCCTGGGAAACCCCCGCACTTCGCGTGAGGTTTCCTGACTGACGGCTTAGCAGCGGTGACAGCGGAGGCAGTAGCCGCAGCCGTGGGTTTATCGGCTACAGCTGTGTCCACTGCGCAGGCAACGGTAGAGTCACTGACGTGGGTGAGAGCTACATAGTCTCAGTTCTGAGTTGCTCTCTTCAGGTGAGGAGAATAGTGTGGGTGGCCTCAGTGAGGGCTCAAACTTACAGACTACTGGGGAATGATGGAAGCTCACCACTGAACAAGTGAACCCTCGAATCTAGATCTGCCTTGTATGTATACCACGAATTATCAATCTGGACCACTTTGAGTTCTAGCGAGCTAGCCTGTGGTGTAATGAAGCATTCTGTGTTTGAGATTTAAATATAGGAACTAGCCACAGGGAAATTTGGGACCGACAGGCACCTGCCGAGTCCTAAGAGAGAAAGTGTCTTGAGAACATTCTGGAAGGTCCGCCATGTTTTGCTCTGAACCATACCACCAGGCAGTACAAAAGTCTCAAGAAGTACAAAAGTGTCACCTTTGGCCACAGTGGGAATTACATGCAGAGCCTGCGCTTTAATCTTTGAAATGTTTTCAGTTCGTTATGTTTTTGAATGATATATATATTGTTGGGACCTTCTTTATTTTTCTTAATCTTTGTTCATTTTCTTCTTCATTCCTTTTGTTCTTTATTTTGTTCTTATTTTTCTTCCTTTCATCTTTTCTTTGCTCCTTTCTTTCTTTCCTTCTTTCTTTGTTTTTGTCTTTCTCTTTTTTCTTTCCTTCCTTGCTTGCTTCCTTTCTTTCTTTGTTTAAACATTGTTTCTTTTAACTAGTTCAAGTGGGTATTTTATTTTGTCTGCAGGAGGTTGACTTGCTGCTCTTTACCAACTCTTCATTTTCCAGCCCAAAATTTCTGAAGCAACTCACATTCAAGAATAGACAGTAATGCCTTGATGTGATTTCCCCTCTTGTCACTCTGGTACTCCGGGGAAAGCAGGTAGCCCTCAGTTGCCATCATTTATGCTTAATTCTGTGGTGGGGGATTCAAGGAGATGAGGACCTTGTTCCAGGGGGTAATACCATCTCAACAGACATAATTCAGCAGTAGGAAAGAAAGAGCGACCCGGGGCAAAACTGTGGACACTTCCTGAGGACTATGGCTGTCAAGTGAATTTTGCCTTTTCCTTCTAAGCATATATTTCCCATGATGAGGCCTCTGTTTTCAAATAATTGGCTTCAGGTTACCCCATAGAGCCCATGTCCAAATCATGGAAGAGCTTAATGATGGACAAGGTTCCTTTTTGTAGAGTATGTGGACCAAATTAAATGATTCATATGTGGCCACAAATGTGGACTCAGGTTGGAGTATTCAGATTTGTGTCATTAGGTGTCTTTGGTCCCTCTCAGGGAACCTAAAATTTTAGTATAGCTTTCTTAAGGCCAGAATAAGACAAGCAGTGTTTTAAGCCCTGCACTTGAAAAAGTGAAGGGTTGAAATTAGCAGATCTGATCACCCACCAGAATTCAAAGACCCTCAAATGTCCAGGACATTCTGTGTGAAAGGGCTGGGTACCAGTTCTGTTCATTTTGTCTGAAAACTGGGGGCCTTCTATCTGTCTTACACTAGCTCTAAGAAGACAGTTGTGACACTGGTGGGAAGCAGTATCCCACGCTCATACCACATAGGACACGCTGTAGTGCTGGAACAGAAGGTAAGACTCATGCCCTGATGAGGAGGTAAGGTTCACCCTATCAGGCTGAGATATTTCCTAAAACTGCCTGCATGTGATATGCTGTCAACCCAAGCCATTGTCCTCTACAGTTCAACTACAGATGGAGCAGTAGCCTGTGTCTCAGGACCATGGAGAAAAGGAGATGAGAGGACAGGAGCCTTTGATGCATCCCATAAAGACAGGACAGAATGGGCCATTCCGGGAGTTGGAAATTGTGCTCTGAGCTGGAAATCTCATGTTATCTCTTTCAGTGTTCTGAGACTTCAATAAGAGACTCTTATTATCTCCACGGACTACCATGATGCCCCACGGTCAGCTGAGAGAAGACAGCAAGCTGCCAGGAGATCACACTGCCCAAAGTAGTGCAGGGCATCTCATGGGAGTGCCAACCCCCAAGGATGAGGAAGAAGGAGCAGCCTCTGCTTTCTCTGAGACTTCTTCCTCTAGTGTCCTCAGATCGACACAACAGGAGCAGTCAGGGCCTGAGACACTGAGTGGTCCTCAGAACCCCCAGGGCCCTTCCTCTATCCCCAGTGCCATGGCTTCCAGCCTGAAGAGCCAATACAGTGAGAGCTGTGGCGCTCAGCAGGTGGAGGGCCCAAGTTATTCTCATCCCAATGATGCCCTACAAGTTGTCCATGAGGCTGAATTTGATAAGTTCGATAGATTGGTACCATTCTTGCTCCGCAAGTATCAAAACAAGGAGCAAGTCACTATGCAAGAAATTTTGCTCTTGGCACATTGGGATTTCCAAGAGTGCTCCACTGATGTACTTAAGAAATACTGTAAGTTCATGTGTCGGAGCTTTGGTGTTGAGATGACAGAATCAGATGACTCTGGACAAACATTTGTGTTTATCCCAGAACTGGGCCTCACTTACAATGGGATGCTTGATAATGATGTCCAGTTCACTTCCAAAGCTAGACTCCTTCTCTACCTCCTGTGCCTCATCTTTAACAGTGGAGGGTATGTCAGTCAGGATGAACTAAAGGAACTACTGAGATCAGGGATGGTAGTCAATCAAAGAGAGGCCAACGTTATAGGGGACCCCTGGAAATTCATCTCAGAGGATTTGGTAAGGGAGGGGTACTTGAGTTTCCAACAGGTTGTCAACAGTTGTCCTCCTTGCTATCAGATCTTGTGGGGCCCAAGAGCCAAAGCTGAAACATCTGTGAATCAGCTTCTTCACTATGTGTGCATGCAAATGCTTACATTCCAAATCTTCCTGGATTTAATAGAAGGCCTCTTTCAGACAGGAAACAGTTCTGTCTGAGACCTTTCAGGATGAATATAAGTGACAACATAGGAGTAAGTCCTACTACCCAGTCACTGTTAGTTTCCTTCCCTTGGGAAATGAGGCCCATTCTCAGTTTGTATTTCTGGAGAGCAAGAAGTTTTCTAAGGAGAGACACACTAGTGGAAAGTGACATGCTATAAAGCCCATCTTGTCTGTTCTATTTGGGTTACTTACAAATTAACAGCTTTTCCCTTATGGCTTTTGGAGGTTTTGTTCTCTTTCATGAGAGTGAAGTTACTTACCATTTTGCTTTGAAGAATTGTACCAATCTCCTATGTATTTTCTGTGTTGTGATGTTAGTGTTACATTGTGATTCCTGATGAGAAAATGATATGTTATTCTGATAGCTAATTGACTTTTGATTTCCATTCCAAGTGCAAGAGTTTTTCTCTGTTATATAACACAAATAGTTGTATTTTTCATTTGTTATATGATAAAATATAATTGTAGAAGGAATTTCTTTTGAAATATGTAAAAAAAATCTATATGATGTCAAATGGTGCCTAGAAACTGCTACATCAATAAATAAATTTCTATTATTCGTATTTCCTTTTCATTGTTTGTGTAAACTCATAAAACATGATGTGTACCTGAATTGGATAGGATCATTTAATTACATTTGAGAAATTCCTTCCCGGTAAAGATCCTATCAGTATATGGACACAGGGACCAACAGATTCACTGAATCTGTGCATGTGTTGGCCCCAAGTCTATGGTGGAGACAGGAGCTCCCTATACTGAGCAGGAACTGAGCTGCCCTAGAGGATGGTGAAGTCAGGAGAACCACCCTTGTCCTCAGAAAGGTGTTGTCTTCAGGAATTCAAGGGAAGATAACAGATCTCTGAGGTAGGGCAAAGTGCAGCCATGGTTGTTGCAAATCTAAGGAATATTAGGGCCTAGAGATATGACTTCTCAGTCTGCAAGATTTGATTGTCATATAAATGCAAGGATGTTGGGACTGGAACCTCAGATGAGATGGCCTAGGGCTGAGAGGGTCAAAGGCTTCTTGAACAGCTCTGTTAACAGATGAAACTGAGAGGAATCCTCACCTAGGATATCTGTGACAACAGTTGTTCCAACTTTGCTCCAGTGCAGGAACTTATTCTAGTGTCTCTAAGTGTTTCCTAAGAGCTAAGAGGGCCTGTGAGATGAAGGGAGACATTAGACAACCTGCTCTGTGCTCTACTTTCCACTCAGAGTGTCCACATTCTCGGGCTTTGTAGTTCCCAGTGGGGTGGCTTCCTTGGGATAATTTCTTGAGAAGCCAGGTTGTCGCAGCGGTCAGATGAGATTGCTACTGTTACAAAACGGACATAAAGACACTTCCTGTTATGTGAGGGGTCACAGGATGGTCAGATGACTGCCTAAATACGTCCTCGTCCTTCTCCTTCCAGGGCCTTCTTACTAGTGACCTCTTCCTTCCTTTCTGAAGTAAGTTTGTGCAGTCATGTATGATTCTTTAATTGGGCTTAGCCTTTCTTTCAGGTGCCTTTGTGCTCATTTGAACTCATCACTAGAACATCACGTGTCTTAGCCTCAGTGGGATCAAGCACTCAGGAGCAACAATTATAGACTTGTGGTCAAGAGGATGTGATTAAAAATATTTGTTCCATTGGAAGGAAAGATCGCTGGGCCAGGATGAGGTTCTTTAATCAGATTCCATTCATTGGAGCAGAGACCAACTCATCAATATTTCATCACATAATATATCCTATGGTAGATAATATTCTGGGAGAAGATACTGAGTAGAATTTTATTGGATTTTCTCTTCCATTTCCTTGCAAGCTGTGGATTACTAGGAGACACACAAGAATTTTCAAGAACAAGGATGATTTTTTTTTATCTTTATTGGTACATTAAATATACACATCATGATTGCACTCCATAATGGGGATTTGTAACAGTATAAGACACAACTTAATTCTCATTTTTTCCCATAGCCCTACACACCTACCACCCCCCATATACATAAAATTTGTTTCCTTACTTTTTTGTTACAATCTCACCATTTTCCCCCTTCACCCTATTTTACATTGAGCATTTTCTATTTCACAATATATAACATACAATGCTAGGACTCATTTACATCTTTATTTTCTCATACCAGAGAAAAGATGCTATATATACCTATCTGTGCCCTATTTATTTCACTTATGAGGATATCCTCAAGGTACATTCATTTAAGTAGAAATGATTCAAACTTATCATTTTTTATGGCAGAATAATACTCCATTCTGCAGAAGAACCACAGCTTTTTTATCCAGTCTCCATTTGATGGACATTTGGGTTGTTTCCAAGATGTAGCAATCACAAACTGGGCTGCTATAAACATGGGTGCACATATGTCACTGTGATATGAGTCTTTTAATTCTTGTGTGTATATACCTAGTAGGGCAATGGCCGGGTCAAATGGGACCGCCAATCCTAGCTTTTTGAGGATTCTCCCAACTGATTTCCACAGGGGTTGTACTAGTCTACAGTCCCACCAACAGTGGAGAAGTGTTTCTTCTTCTCCGCAGCCTCGCCAACATTTGCTGTTGGCTGATTCTGAAATGGCAGCCATTCTATGTGGAGTGAAATGAAATCTCAATGTTATTTTCAGGTGCATCTCTCGAATGACTAATGATGTTGTGAATTTCTTCATATGCTTCTTAGCTGCTCTTACTTCTTCCTCTGAAAAAATATCTGTTCATTTCAGATGCCCATTTTTTAATTGGGTCATTAAATTTGGGTGGGCTGATTTTTTTGAGCTCTTTCTATATTCTAGATAGTAGCCGTTTATCTGAGGAACAGCTGGTAAAGATTTTTTTCCCACATTGTTGGCTGCCTATTTGCACTGTTGGTGGTTTCCTTTGCTGTGCAGAAGCTGTTTAAAAGAATGAAGTCCCATTTGTTGATTTCCTCAGCCAATTCCTGTGCTATAGATGTTTTGTTCATGAAGTTTTTCCCTAAGCCAATGTCTTCAAGAGTTTTACTTAAGCTGTTTTTCAGTAGGTTTAGAGTGTCTGTTTTAATATTTAGGTCTCTTATCCACTTTGATTTTAGCTTGGTACACGGTGAAAGAGTTAGATCTAGTTTTAGTCTTTGGCAAGTTAAAGCCCAGTTTTTCCAGCACCATTTGTTAAAGAGGCTATCTGTCCTCCATTGAGGAGTTTTGCCTCCTTTGTCAAAGATGAGGTGGCTCAGTGTATCTGGAGTAGTTTCTGGATCTTCTAGTCTACTCCATTGATCCTCAGGTCTGTTACTTTGCCAGTAGCATGCAGTTTTTATCACAGTGGCTTTATAGTATAGTTTCAGGTTGGGAGTTGTGATACCCCCCACCATGTCCCTGTTGCTTAGAATTGCTTTGTCTATTCTAGGTCTTTAAGAACAAGGATGATTTAAGGTAACACTATAACCAACTTCTCATCAACAAGTTTCCATGTGTAGCATATCAGAAATTGTCCAATGTTTCAGTACACTTCTCTATTGCAATAATCCTACAATGAAAAAGGTTTTTCAACTCCAATTTACAAATGAATTACCTGAGGCTGTACTAAGCATAGAAGTCTCTGAGGACTCTAGTATAGTAAATGGCAAGGCCAGGTCTAGGCTCTCAGTTTGAGGTCATGTAGAGACCACATTGTTCTCATTCCTCCCTGGCTGAGCTTAGTTCACCTTCCAAATTCATTTCAGTTTCAAGCAATAAATCATTATCTCTGGCAAGGTTCATGTGTCCCCTTGTCTGAACCGAATCTGGAATTAAGAGAGAAAACATAAACAAGAGATGGGTGCCACCTTTGCTCCCAGGGAGCTGTGCAGACTTTTCTTTCCTTGTCCGTGGAGTGTAGAAGAACCTGCCTGTCACTCTTCTCTGCATGGAAACCATGCAAGAGAAACAGCCTTTCAGACAGAAATGTTAACTCTGGACTGTGAAGTGCAGACTCTGGTCATGTGCCTGATAAGCAAATCCACACCCTCTCCAACTGCAAAAAAGGGTGAGAAGTATTTGACCTAGATGATAATCTTTTTCTCATGATGACAGTTAAGGTAATTTTATGAAGCATCATTTTAGAATGTTAATAAAGTGTATAACTACAAAAGTCAGATGGACACACATGCATTTGCAAACTCACATACATGCAGTGAAACCTAAAACTCCTTGAGTATCTCTAACTGACCCAGGAACTTGCAAGACAAAGTAGAGCAAAGAAAACCTTGAGCTCTGTCTGAATTCCTCTCAAAAATGACATCCTTTGAGTAGGTGATAATTGTACCTCTGTCCATCTCTAAACTAACCAGCAGGTTCCTTAGCTAAACTCTGGAGTGTGTCCCATGAATGGCCCCTATCCTGCCATCCAGACCAGGACTATCCTGTTTGCTGTAGGAACAAATCCACATTGAGCAGCCTGCCTCTGAATGAAGAGCCAGTATGGACACCCCATCCTGCTAGAAACAGAGGTGACTATGAAGAGAAGTACAGACAAGTGCTCTTGGGTGAAGAACAACAAACTCACAGGAATATCATGTACATGTGGTCTGAAGCATCAGTTCTGTAGTAGATGCCACTGGAAAAACCTGGAGGATTTCTATGCCTGTTCTTACCTCATTATCCTCCCAGACTGCAAGACACATTTCCCCAAGTAATCATCCTGCTTGTATTTAGTTGAAAATCTACTTTGTATCCATGTACTATGACAGTATCGACCTTCACTCACACAGCTTATCTTTCCCACTGTTGTAGCCAAAAGGATAAACCACATTCCAGTAATAACCACATGTCACTAGGAAGTGCTGTTAGAAGATACTTCTCCAATTTCACTCTAGAAAATCCTTACATATTCATCCCAGTAATTTGTACAAGATGTCTTGCAGCCTTGCTTTTACCATCACAGAATCAGTGCTGGAGAATTCCACCCACTACACCGAAAAAGAGGTGCTCTGTCTAGAACTAAAGCAAAAATCTTTGGATTTTCATTGATTCTCTTAATGGAAGTATTCCTGAGAGTAAAGTGCACACTTAGCTGGCTCTGTCCAGTGTGATACCGAGCCAGCTCGTGCTGTCATTTAGTACTAGAGTTGAATAATGATATTTTACTTGGTTGTGTGTAGTTTAAAGAGCACACACGTGACCCATATTAGACAGCACAGATAGAGAAGTTCAGAATCTAAACTTGTGGGGTAGGAAGTAGAAATTCTCCCTGAAGACTCATGGAGTGTGAAGAAATGTGGTCACTATATGTCTCAGTCAATGGATACTGAGTTCCTCTGATAGCTGACAGGAGAAAAGAATAGAAGTAGAATGTATTTTACTGTGGAAGATGAAAGCCCATCCTGACATCTTGTCGCCTTCTATTCTGCCTCCCATTTTCATGCTAAAGCAGTTTTTCCACTGTTCCAGGAAACCCCACCTCCCTGGTGATCGAGTAAGACACAGCAAGTTTGGTCTCCTACCATATGCACACTGAAGATCGGCCTCTCTGCACAATTTGGGCTGAGTTGATCAGAAGAAATATGCTAAATTAATTAATCCAGCTCCATGACACATATCTTCATGGTGCCACAAACTCCAGGCCATTGAAACCTGTACATGAGATGTGTATAATTTCCAGGAGAGTACAACCTATCCCACTGCAGGACAGAATCATATACACAAGACTGTTGTTTCTGCGAAGAATAGTGTCACACTGGGGATTCTGCCTAGTCCTTGTCTGGGGCAGCTAGCACAGGAGGCTGCATTGCCAGCTGGATATTTCTTTTGTACTGGGATCCATGCTGATGACCACAGATACAGCACGAATTTCTTTGCCATGGGTATACCACATGTAAGGCCATTGTTTATCACTGATGTTGTCAGGGACAGAGACTGGCAGACAACACCCTGTCAGCTCCTTCCATTTCCATTGTCTAGTGACTCTGTTTGTCTGTGCTTTCCTAGCTCCAGCCACCTTCTCTATCTTGATTCACTCAAGGTTCTCCAAAGGGCTCACGGCTGAAAACCTTGGTGCGCAAGCAGTTGGGTCATGGACAGGTGAGGAAACTTTAGAGATGGGACCTCCCAGGTGTTCTTATGATCTTGGAGCATGGCCCTTGAAGGCAAATGTGTGATACAGATCTCCTCTTACCTGACCCTGCTTTCCAGCTGAAAGGAAGTCAAGAGTTCTGTCTAGAACATCTAGCACCTGGATTCACATTCTCAGCACATAGAGTCCCTAAAAACTCATCAATGACTAGAACTGTTTTCTGTGCCATTGCCAGTATCAAACGTGATGTATTACTCTGGAAAATGGTAACGTGTCTGTTCTTCTTTATCCCTAGTTTGTGGTGGCCAAGTTTTCTGTAATGCAATGAGCAAGTGATAAGTGTAAGAATTAACCAAGCTCCTATTTTATTCCGGTACAAATAGAATATTTCACGAGTTTCCAATAGTTAAAGGATCAGAGCATTACAAGACTCACAGTTCCTTCCTGAGCTCAGCCTAGCTCTCTGTGCCCTTTGCCCTCTGTTGGAGATAAAACATACTGGTGAAACATGGTGCTTTAGAAAAGAACACAGAGCAGGTGTTGAGAGGATTTCTATGATTTCTGCATAAGCACTACCAACTTCAAGGAAAGGAAAAGGTCCACGATTGGGTCATTTTCACAGTGTCTCCTGCCTTGTCTCACAAGTGGCCCAAAGCTCATCTTCATTGCCCCAGGGAATGTTGCCCACAATCCTCTCTTCTTGTAAAATTTTTTTCCATGTGAATTGGGGACAGACATGAGTTTTCCTCTTTACTCTTTGACATGCCCAGTTCTTTCAAAAGTAACCAGGAATTGAAAAGGAGTGGTCGCTTCACAAACATGCAGATCCAGGTGAATCTCCAGAGAACTGTATCACATGCACAGAGCAAGACAAATGCTAAACATTACAGAGAACGCTGCATCCATTTGATAATGTCATTGAAGGCACCCCACTGTATAAATCAATGACAGAGCAATGGTTACCAAGCATGAGGAGGGTATGTATGTGAAGGCAGTAGTGGATGTTTCAAAGAGAAGAGGAGGGATCCTTACCCACGTTCATGGAAGCATTAGTATTTGTAGAATCCAAGTCAATATCCACTTGAGAATTGAACAGTACTGATATTTCAATATTTTTCCCACTGAGAATCGGTCTAAAGTTTGTACATGACTTAATTGGGTGATTTCTTACAACTATCTTGATATATATAAATGTCTACATTAAAAATTTGAGTCTCAACACTTGTGTACGAGCAATGTTCATTTCATTGCACACTCCAAAATTGAATCAGCCCCTCTTCCACAACCCTATCCAACATATTCATTGTGAGAAAATGGTGAAAATAGTGGATAATTGCAAGATCCAGTGACATCATTTTATGGCTTCCGATTACTGTTAGGCACTTGGTAGAATCATTTTTGTCATTCTGAAGACCTTCAATGATTATATCATAGGGTTGCAAACAACAAATGCCACTAGGAGATGGGTGTGGAAAGATTTAGAGTTTAAGCATTTCCTGAGATGGTTTCTCCTATCCCACAACCTTGGGATCAGAAGAACCTAAACACACTGTGAAATGCCACCCCAGTTCTGCCTCCTGTATAAAATTGAATGAAGAAACTTATCTCCAGGAATAGGGTGTGAGGGCATAAGATCGCAACATCTGTTCCTTAGGACCTTTCACTCTGAACCACATCCTGCAGTTCCTTCACCCCTTCCCTCTCTCATCACACCTCTTTTTTCCTTCCCCTTACACAGTCAGAGACAAGGCACACAGACATGTCCTGCTGGGGTTTTATTTCCAGCACACTTGGGCACCAATTCCCATCCCCGAGCAGTGGAAATCGCCTGGATATTTGTAAGATCCCTGGCCTTGTTCAAATACTGTGTGTTCATGTCTTCACTGGAGGGGCAGGAAGACATCACACTCTACATCTTCTCTTCTAGGTCATCTTGACAGGGTTTCTCGGTCTATTGATGGAGATAGCTTCAGCTATTTTGCAGTCTCTCATCCCTCAATTTTCTAGAAATGGTGGGATTTCTGGGGATAAGTCTTTACCTCTGACTTCTTATTGGGGTCTTTCATGCTCCCATCTCTTCTTGGGGACCTGAAAGGACACAGAGAGATTACACAAGGTGCTTGCTGAAGAAGGAGGTGGAGAAGGCAGTGGAGCAGTGGCTTTGGGACATAGAAATGTCTGAGAGTGGGCAAGGAGCTATATGGGGAGCAGCCAGGGGAAAAGAGATGATGACTGTGTCTATTCATCTCATGTGTGCACTGGCTTTGAATATAGGGCCTTGCACTGTCTGCCTTGTGTGACTGGGCTTGGTAGCTCAACCTCCACTGCACTTTCTGCTGACTGTCCTGCAGTGTTTCAACTATATGAGGCACCCTATAGTGCACCAGAGGCCTGCTGACATCTCCTTGTACAGTCCTCACAAGAAAATGAGTGTCCAACTATGGTGATTATTCTATCACCAAGCCATACCCGCTGCTACTCTATACCTGTGGGAAGGGCTTGTATATCAGAGAAGGAATTAGGCTGGGGCACAGGGAAAGGCACCTGCTGAGGAAGTTAGAAATATCTGCTTGCAGAAAGGGGGACACTGCAAAGTACAGCTAAATAGACTACCAATCCAACCCTCCAGTTCTTCTCATTGCAATGGGTTGAGATTGGTAATTGACATGAACAAGGGATTGTCTGTTCCACTTTTCAACAGACACACAACTGGCTTATGCATTCTATTTGTTCCCTGCAACTTTCCCCTGACTGTATGTGGTTGAACTGAAATCCCTCTCTGTTGACCTGGTCACACCTATATCTGAATGGGCATACAGCTCAGAATAATCAGGGAATAAAATGAAATCAAGCAACAAATCCCCTGTGAGGTCCACTTGCAGGGAGCCACAGGCTGTGCCTGTCCTGGGGCAGCTACTGCTGTTTCACATATACCACCTCTCCCCATAATGGCAGAGTGCAGTGCACTGACTCAAAAACAGTACACTGTCTTCTTGTGGACCAAATATTCAGGGAGAAATTTTCTCGGATATTCAGGCCTGAGCCATGACTTTTATCTACATAACTTCAATCCAAATGTTGTATCTCTCTGACCTCAACCTGGAGTCCGTAACTCAGGCAATTCTAACAAACTCGTTTCTTCCCTCATGCAGGGAGACATCTCCCCAGATCAGACTGCTTTTATTCTCCTCATCCTTGAATCCACGTCAATATTAATTTTTCTGTCTACCCATTGACCCTTTCCCAGCCCCTGACCTCTGGAGATTTCTAGGATAGAACTAAGGTCTCTGTCCTCCCTCATATCACAGGCTTCCCTAGGCCTTCAGTTCAAGTCATAGGGGTTTCTGTGCTCTCTTGGTCCTGCTATGCTTTGGTTTGACAGTGTTTCCATCTCAAGCTGCTGTAAACTGCACAGCTCTGCTGACCTTCTCCCTCTCTTGGGTGAGTTGGAAGAAATGACTACTCTGGAGAAGGCTGAATTTCTCCAGACCCTCTTACATGGACTTTGATGTACTTAAATCTCTTGGGCACCTGCAGGGTCAAAGGAATATCACAGAAGTTCACTAGCTTGGAGCAAGATGGCAGAGGAGGGCTGAGAACATGGGCTGCACTTGAAAGGGTGGTATTTGAGACTTGGTTCATGGCCTCTGAGGGAGGATCCAGTGGGAGAGGAAACTGTACTTGTGTGGGTGCACAGAGGTGAGAGGGTGAGGTTTCAGAAAGGACCTTTCACTAAATCTCTTTGTCTTCTTTTCCTAGTGCTTCAGTTTGCATTGCAGTTATTGGCAATTTCCTTTTCATTTGAAATATCTGATTCATTTTGTGCCTTCACCTGAGGCCTTCTAAACTCTAAGTCTTTATTGTAGCATTACTGCGTATAATTTCAAGCCCAAGTTCTCCCATTAAGACTCCAATCAAAGGCAAATCTCATAGAAAAAATGAATACTCTCATTGTATAAGAACACTGGGTAAGCATTTCCATTCCAAAATGGAGAAGGAGAGATAGATGGAATGGGATTGAAGCAACACTGAAACACAACAGGACAACATTAGGTCATATTAATCAATGACCCGAAGCCTAGAAAAGGTGTGGTGAGATGTGAGCCTAAGCTCTCTGGGTAGTGGTGGCCCTATGAACATCCCAGTTGAAGCCAACGTGGCATTCTCTTGGGCTGCCTCCACTCAGCGCTTGGAGTTTCCTTCAAATGAAATTCAGAGTAAAGTGAACTCTAACTTCCTGGAGTCATCATGACAAATTTCATTTTACTCTCCTTGCTTCATGTAATGTTCTGTCATTAGATCTGTCCAGTTTTAGCGACTCCATCATACCTTTGTCTGAAATTAAGGCCGAAATCTCCCGGCATCCATTCTCTTAGTAGTTGAGGCCTCAAATTCAGGCCCATCTGAGTCAGATAATGGTTCCTCATCAACTTGGGCAGAAGCCAGGTCCCCTTTATAGGTGGTTACTGAGGATCTTGATGGCTGAACGGAAATATATATATATATATATATTGATACAGGGTCTCATTTTGTAGTTTAGGCTGGCCCTGAGTTCATCCTCAAACTCACATCACAGTAATCCTCCTCCCTCTGCCTCCTGAGTGCTAGGATTACAGGCATGAGCCACCACGCCTGGCAGTGTGGTATGTGGTACTGACTGCTGCTGGGTGTGAGTCACCACACCCAGTAGTGTATGTGGTTACCGGGGATCGAACCCAGGTCCTTGAACTTGCAAGATAGGTGCCAGAACCACTGAGCTAAATCTTTCTTTAGGGAACCCTGAATGAGCCAGAACCTCAAGGAATTCCTGCTCAAATGAAAGATTTATAGTCTTAGACCCCTGATCTTATGGCATGGAGATTTTCCTTAAGGTATTTTTTTTTGGGGGGGGGGTCCTATACAAAATACTTGGCTTCTTTTGTGATGCTACTTTTCCACTAATCATTGCTTCTTTCTGCAGAGACCTAATTGCTCTGTTCTTGTGAAACACAGGAGCTTCCAAGGCATTCAGCTCTGCCATCACTTCATGACAACCGCAGTAGGTATTCCCATTGATATCCAGCACTTAATGTAACACAGTGTGAGCAGCAGCTGCCTTTAAACTTCACACCCAAGTTATATAGGGCAATGAGACTATTTGTACTCTCCCACAAATTAGCTGAAGATGTGCAGAAGTGTGGACAAATTTTGTGCCAGCATTGATCACACTCGGCGTCAAGTACCGGTGGCAGTTGGAAATTCTTCATGAGTTTTCATGAGCCTGATCCTTACTTCCTGCATTCATACCAGCTTTCACTTTCTCTCAAATCCTACCATCTTGCACATGAAGCATTGTGTGAAATTTTGGCTATCTTGTACAATGGATCTCCATACCTTGTCAAAATATTTCTGATCCACTTCCAAAACTTTTTCATAGGTCATCAAGTTTGGATAGAGCAGTAGCTCTGGTCCTGTCACGAATTTTTCTATGATGGACATTCTTACCACTGGGAAAATATGCTGAAAATTTGCTTTTTAAAGTAGGAGCAGTATATTTTGGCTCACAAATTTGGAGGACTTAGTCCATGGATGCCTTCATAGAGGCAGAAATGGCATGGCACAATGGGCTGAGTAAGGAGAGTGTTCCTACAATGGTACTAAAGAGTGAAAGAGACAAAGGGAGGTCAGGGACAGGAATACAACCTTGAAGTCACTGATGTAGTTTATTGGCATAGTGCCTGAACTGTCAGCATGGGGTCATGTGTTCAGTTCCCAGCATCACACACAAACGATGGAAAAAGAGAGTACAGCTTCCACATACAGCCCAGTGACAGCCCTCTCCTACCCAGTACCCACTTCCTATTGAGAGACTTTTGAGTGACATTTTAGACCTAAAGAGTAACACTGTAATGCTGCAGAAAGAATTACAAATTGTTAGAGGGATATTTTAAAGAATGAGACTATATGACTGTGTCATCTAACCCAGTTCCAATTTGCAGGGCAGCCACCAGGGTTCGAACACACAGCTCTTCTAAGCTGACTTTAATGAGTCTCACTTCTAGTTTTCCTGATCACATATTCATTACACACCTTAAAAGAGCCTGGTGTGATATTATAAAAATGGATACCTTGCATTGCTCTCACATAACCAATGCTTTCTCCATTTTCTTCTGCAGTCTTTCCAAACTCTAGTAATCAGTACTGTACATTCAACGTGCCTATTTTTAAAAGTCAATAAATGCCAGAAAAACTTTATGTACTGAAATTGTTAGATAGTAGTTGATAAAATGTAAAATATCTTAAAGGGTGCCTAAGCAATATCTGAGGATTTCATGGAGACAATATGAAACTCTACTTACATTTTCAGGTCAAATAACAGTGATATAGATGCCACATATTTCATTCTTTGATGAGGAACAGAATAAAGAAAAACTCATTTCTTTAAAGCAGCAAAAATGTGCTACTATTGTTTGCATTCTGAATGTCTTACCTTGGAAACTGCAGGCAGGATGTAGAGGTAGACTAAACACACATAATAAAATAAATGCAAACTTCAGAACCTGAAGTAGCCCTATGTGAGCAGCAGGTGGCTTTTAAGAGTGAAGACTTTTGAACTGGCACTTGTGTTTAGTAGTGCAGGGCAGTTGGAACTTTAGAAAGGAGCCGCAACAGGACAACTTGAGAGAAACCTTTGTAACTGGTGGTCTGAAAGGTAATAGATATTGTTAAGCACAAAAATATTGAAAGGGAAAAGAGGAGTAATGGAAAGTTAAGAAGAGAAAGAAACTATGTGATAGTTAAAGAAAGAAGCTAAGGTACATAGTAGGTGGAACACTTGAGCGAGCCGTGGAATGGGAATAAAAATGAAAAGTAAGATTTTTCATGCACTGGTCCAAACTCCCAATGTTGACTTTGATCATAATGTGCATATTAAATTTTCAAATAAAATCAATTAAACAAAACACTGCACAGCATCAAGCAGCATCTCACAATAGAAATGGCAGTGGCCCAGAGGAAATATAAGGGCAGCAGGAAAAAGCAGATCTGGATTCAGACTGTGCTGTAATGATCTAAAGCCACCAGTTGGTGAGGACTGGCTTTGGCAAACAATCCAAATTTAAATATATATTAAAAATGCACTAGAAACATAACAGCCATGTAAGAGAAAACAATGTATAATAACATCAGTTACTGCCCAGTCAAAGAAGACCCCACCCCTGCAGCTTTCCATGACTCTAAGTGTCATATGCATCGTCTGGGGTAAACGCATTGAGGTTCAGAGCCAGTGGAGTTCGGAACACATAGAGAAACAAAGCGACCATCCTTACATTGTACTAAAGGACCTAAATGTTTTTTGGTCCTACTGACAAGATCCCAGATGTGATTTCTACGGAGTGTGAAGAAGTCCACTCAGAGCTACCTGAGGTTCTTTTTCTGAGTTCAGGTTCAGGGAAGGGGAACAGAGAGAATCCAGGCACACTTCAGGTTTCAAAGCAGAGGAGACAAGGAGTAAAGAAACTGCCTTATAGAGGGAGATTCAGCAAGTCATCCAGATTTATACCTCTTGGGAGTACGGGCCCATATAGGGGCTGATTTGTTACAATGTGTTTCTGTCTCTGGAAACTCTGGGTGATGATTGATACAGTAAGTATGAATTCCTAGAAGAGAGAGCTTTTCAGCTCTTCCCGGAACCAAGATCCTGAACTCCTAATGAAATCCAGCAGAGAGGAGACCTTGAGAAGCTACCTTCTGCTCCTTCTTTCAGGCCTGGGAAACCCAGCACTTTGCGTGTGGCTTCCTGACTGACATCTTAGCAGTGGCAACACAGGAGTCAGCAGCCACAGTCCTGGCATAAGCGGCTGCAGCTTTGGCCACAGTGTCAAATGGGGTACATAGTTTCTGTTCTGCGTTACTCTCTTCAGGTGAGGGGAGTTGTGTGGGTGGCCTCAATGAGGACTCAAGCTTATAGACTCCTGGGAAATGTGGAAGTTCACCGCTGAACAAGTGAACCCTCAAATCCACATCTGTCTTGTATGTATAGAACATAAACTCAATATAGACTACTTTGGGCTCTAGGAACCTAGCATGTGGTATAAGAAAGCTTTCCGAATTTGAGACTCTAAACATAGAGATTAGTTTCAGGCAGAATCGGGACCAACAGGCACCTGAGGAGGGCCAAGAGAGAAAAAGCATTCAAAACATTCTTACAGGTCGACCATATTTTGCTCTGAACCCAGCCACCAGGCAGCACAAAGGTGTCAGGACAACTCCTCCTTTGGCCTCAGTAGGAATTGAATGCAGAGTCTGATCTTTAATCTTCAAAATGTTTTCAATTCAATATGTTTTGAATTACATATATTTTCTTGGAACCTTCTTCTTTTTTTGTTTTTTTAGGTTTTTTGAGACATGGTCTTGCTTTGTAATTCAGGCCAGCCCTGAGCTCAGCCTCAATCTCACATCACAGCAATCCTCCTGCCTCTGCCTCCCGAATACTGAGATTATAGGTGCGAGCCACCAGGCCCGGCACTGTGCTGTGTTGTACAGATTGCTGGTGGGCGTGAGTCTCCACACCTAGTATTGTATGTGGTTACTGGGGAATCGAACCTGGGCCCTTGCACCTGTAAGACAGGCGCCAGAACCACTGAGCTAACTCCCCAGCCCCGGAACCTTCTTTATTTTTTTCTCTTTGTTTCTTTGTTTCTATCCTTCTTCATTCTTCTTTTTCTTCCTTTATTTCATTTGTTCTTTCTTCCTTCTTTCATCGTTTCTTTCTTTGCTCATTTCTTTGTTTTATTCTCTCTCTCTTTCTTTTATTTTTTCCTTTATTTCATCCTTTCTTCTTTAAGCTAGCTGAAGTGGGCATTTTGTCCATCTACAGGAGTCTGAGTTGCTGCTCTTTAGCACTCCTTGATTGTCCTACCCAGAACTTTTGAAGTGACCCACATTGAGGAACAGATAGTAATGCCCTGACCTGATTTCCCCTCTTACCATCGTGGTACTCCAGTGACAACAGGTAGCCTTCAGTTGCAATCTTTTATGCTAATATCTGTGGAGGGAGAACACAGGAAGATGAGGTACATGTTCCAAGGTGTAATGACAGCACAACAGATGGAATTCAGCAGCAGGAAACAAAGAGCACCCTGGGGCAAAGCTGGACACACTCTCTGAGGATTATTGCTTTTGCTTTTTTAGAAATTACAGTGTTCATGCAGTGAGTAGGTTTCCACATTAAGGCTTAGAGAATGTACCTGGGTAGTAACATTCTTCCATGACAGGAAGGGAGTAATCAGGGAGAATGAATCTTAGTCTAGTGAGAAAGCAGCTTATATCCAGTGTGACGGGGTCAAGAGGTGGAGGGTAAAGATACCAAAAGAAAGAAAAATAAGAAAATCAGGAGCCCAGAGCCGATTCTTTACTGGTGTTCTTATTGCTGAGAAAGTATATCTGCCATCTGCATTGACTGGAAGAAAAACCTCTTTGATCTCAAAATATGTAGAGTGTATAGTCCATCATTAGCCATCTGTAAGACAGAACAGCAGAGTGGAGTGGCCTGTTATGAGGAGAATTGCTCAGCACAATCCTCCAGTAAGGAGAAAGTGAAGGAAGGAACCAGGGGGAGATATCAATTGCTGTGTTACCCACAAACTTCCAGACCTCTTCCTAGTAGGCCCCATCACCTGAAAGTAAGTGACCTCTATAAACCCTGAAGAAAACACCTTTCACAAGTCCTGTCTATATTTCAGTGCCAGTTTCCCAGGAAATCTTAGTGTTTTCACCTTCCCACAAGATACTAATGGGTTCTGAAGTCAGGACATAGGATCCCCTTGTGAACAGGATAGCCGGGATGCTTGCTCACTTCTTGGAAAGCTTGTACATCTCATAGAGATGACAGATTTGCTTAGAGATATTGTCCGTGGGTTGGCATAAGGAGCCTTATCTGGTCCATATGTATCAGGGGTGCAGATGGGAAGTCTGATGGAGTATTGGGGGTACAGCTGAGCTGAACATAGAGGTCTGGGTGCTCCTCAGATGTTTACTTGGCTTTTCGTGTCATACTTGGAAACAGGCTGGGTTGGCAGGAGGATGCCGCCCACTTAATTTTCACCTTTGATGTTCAGAGCTGAAATGCTTGGCAGGAGACCAGGAGGTCCAGGAGCAGGACCCTGACTGTGTGAGGAGACTGGGTGAGAGCAATGAGAAGCATATGAGCTCAACTAATAACACCCTAGCTTCAACCTGTCATATGTCACCTGACATCAGATCCACAGATAGAGGAAAAGTGAATTTTGCCTTCTCCGTCTGAGCATGTTTCAGAGGGGGAGGCCTCTGGTTTTAAGTAGTTCACTTCAGGACATCCCAAAAGCCCAAGTCCCACTCACTGATGATGATAATGATAGATCAGATTCCACTGTGTAGAGTATTAGGACCAAACTAAATGATTCTACCTTCATATGTGGCCCCAAGTTACAGTATTCAGAAGTGTGTCACTAGGTGTCTTTTGGGACCTCTCAGAGAAGCGAAAATTTTAGCATAATTTCCCTAAGCCCAGCAGAAGATAGGGAGGGTTTCAAGCTTTCCACCTGAAAAAGTGAAGGCCAGACATGAGCTGAGATATTTTCTCCCCCGCAGAATTAACCGGACCTCACAGTTCCAAGACATCCTCTCTGAATGGGCTAGGTTGCAGGACTGTACCTTAGTTTGAAAACTGAGGGCCTTCTACCTGTATTACACTAGCTCCAGGAAGAAATCAATGACATTTTATTGAGAAACAGTGTGGCACGCTCACACCACACAGAGGCCACACCACATTGTCAGGTGAGGAGGTGAGGTTCATTTCCTGATGTAGAGTTTGGGTTCCTGGCCTCAGATAGGGATATCTCCTAGTACTGGCTTTACATACAAACCTGTCCTCCCAAGCTTTTGTTCTTTGAAGTTCAACTGCAGACTGAGCAGTAGCCTGTGTCTCAGGACCATGGAGACAAGGAGAGGGGAAGACAGGAGCCTCTGATGCATCACACAAAGACAGGACAAAATGGGCTTTTCAGGGAGTCAACAAGTGAGTTCTGAAGTGGTTGTCTGATGTCCTTGCTTTCAGGCTTCCAAGTCTTCAACAAAAAACTCTTATCTGCAAGGATCATCATGATGACCTGCGGTCAGCTGAGAGAAGACAGCAAGCTGTCGGGAGACTATACTGCCCAAAGTAATGCAGGGCATCTCACGGGAGTGCCCATTCATGAGGATGAGGGAGAAGCAGCAGCCTTTCCTTTCTCTGAGACTCCTTCTTTCCCTAGTGTCATCAGGTGCACATCAGCAGAGGAGCCAGGGCCTGAGACACCAAGGTGTCTTCAGAATAACCAGGGCACGTCCTCTTACCCCAGTACCATGTAGTGAGGGTTCTGGCAGGTAAGAAAACGAGGCTTCCAGTTATTCTCAGGCCAATGACACTCCACAGAAACTCCAGGGAGAGGCTGAAATTGATTAGTTAGATACAGTTGTGCCATTCTTGCTCCACAAGTATCAAAGCAACCAACAGGTCACTATGCAATAAATTCTGCACTTGGCACATTGGGATTTCCAAAAGTGCTCCATTGACCTAGTTAAGACATACTGTAAGTTCATGTGTCAGAGTTTTGGTGTTGAGATAAGAGAATTGGATGACTCTGGGCACACATTTGTGTTTTTCCCTGTGCTGGGCCTCACTTATAGTGGGATACTAGATAATGATGTCCAGTTTGCTCCCAAAGCCATGGGGGCCATAGCAGTCAGAAAGAACTAAAGGAACTCCTGAGAATAGGGATGCTATATGAGAGGCCAACATTATAGGGGACCCCTGGAAATTCATCTCAGAGGATTTGGTAAGGCAAGAGTACTTGAGTTTCCAACATGTTTTCAACAGTTGTCCTCCTTGCTATCAGAATCTGTGGGGCCCAAGGGGCCACCGTGAAACCCCTGTGATTCAACTTCTTCACCATGTGTGGATGCTAAAGCTTACATTCCAAATGTTCTGCAATTTAATAGAAAGCTTCTTTGAGAGCAGAAGCATATCTGTGTGAGGGTCTTCAGAATCAAGAACAGTGACGGGTGGGTAGAGTCCTACTACCCAGTTATTGTTAGTTTCCACCCTTTGGGAAATGAGGCTCATTCTCAATGTGTATTTCTGCAAAGCACACAGTTTTCTAAGCAATGACACATGAGCAGAAGGTGACATGCTATAGGTGCCATCTTGTCTGTTCTCTTTGGGGTACTGACAAATTGACAGCTGTTCCCCTATGGGTATTGGAAGTCTTGTTCTCTTTCAAGAGAGTGAAGTTACTTGTAGCTGTGCTTTGAAGTTTACTAATTTCCCATGTATTTTCTGTGTTGCAATTTTGCTGTTTCATTGTGATTTCTGACGTGAAAGTGATTCTGTGTGACACTGATTGCAAATTGATTTTAGTTTTCCATTCCAAGTGCAAGAGTTTTTCTCTCTGACACAAAAAATGGGATTTTTCATTTTCTATATAACAAAATATGGCTGTACAAGGAATTTCTTTGGAAACGTGTAAAAAATTTATATGAAGTTAAAAGTGCATAGAAACTGCCAAATCAGTAATGTAAATTTCTCTTATTCTTATTTAAGTTTCACTGCTTGTGTAAACAATTAGAACTCCATGTGTACCTGAAGTGTCTTGGTTCACTTAAATACATTTGGGAAATTTGTTCCTCATAAAGTTCTCATCTATATATGGACACATGGACCTAAAATATAGTGCACTTGTGCCCTTTCAGAGTCCCATAACTGTGTTAGAGACAGGAGCTCCCTAGACTGAGTAGGATTTGAGCTGCCCCCAGGATGGTGGAGTCAGGAGACTCACACTTTCCTCAGAAGGGTGGTGTCTTCAGGGAACTCAGTGGCTGGAAACAGAGCTCTGAAGTCCAAGGTCTGACAGAGAGCAGACATGGTGGGTGTGGATCTAGGGAAGTTTGGGGACTGGAGATACCACTGCTCAGTCTGCAAGATTTGATTGTCATGTAGCTGCAAGGTGCTCAGGACCAGATCCTCAGATGAGATGGTGTGGGGCTGAGAGAGTCGAAGCCTTCTTGAACAGCTCTGTTAGTTAACAGATGAAACTGAGAGGAATCCTCACTTGGGACATCTATGTGAACAGTACTTCCTGCCTACCACCAATACAGGAACTCTGAGGGCTGGAGGGCTGGCAGAGAGTTAAGTGGGACTGTGAAAGGAAGGGAGAAGTTTGACACCATGGCCTGTGCTCTGCTGTCCACTCAGTTTCCACTTTCAGAGGCTTTGCAATTCCTTGTGTGTTGGGATTCTTTATCTTCTTGAGAATATAGTTTTCTTTCACCGTCAGATGAAATTACTACCATTAAAAAATGGAGAGAAAGACTCTTCCTTTACATGAGGGATAAGATGACTGCCTGAATAAGTGTTTCTCCCTCCAGTTCCCTTCTCTGTAATGACAACTTCCTTCCAATCTGAAGAAAGTTTGTGGCAGTCATATGGGGCTCTGTAATTGGGCTTGGAGTTTCTTACAGCTGCATCTCTGCTCATGTGGAGTTGTCATTAGACTGTCTGGGATGTGAGCATCAATGGGATCAAGATCTCCTAACCTCCCTCACCTTCATGTCCTGTGGGGCCCGAGGGTCCGCTCCAAAACCTGTATAAATCAAGTTCATGGCCATGTGTACATGTGTGAATGGCCACATCCAGATTATCCTCAAATTAATAGAAACCTTCTTTGAGAGAAGAAGCAGGTCTGTCTGAGGCCTTTGAGGGTTAAAATGAGTGAAGAGGGTGGGGGAGAGTCTTACTACCCAGTCACTGTTACTTTGCACCCCATGGGAAATGAGGGCCTTTCTTAGTCTGCATTTTTGGAGAGCAGGCAGTTTTCTAAGTTGTGACACACTAGCAGAATGTGACATAATGTAGGGGGCCATCTTATCTATTCTATTTGGGCTACTAAGAAATTGACAGGTGTTCCCTTTATGTGTTTTGGAAGTGTTGTTCTCTTTCATGAGAGTGAAGATACTTGCAGTTTTGCTTTGAAGAATTGTACTAATCTCCTGTGTATTTTCTGTTCTGTGATGTGTTTCATTGTGATTACTGATGTGTAAGTGATTTTGTGTGATTTTGATCACAAATCAAGTTTTGTTTTCCATTCCAAATGCAAGACTTTTTCAATGTTTTCTCAAGAAAACAATGGAATTTTTCATTTTGTGTAAAATAAAATAGAATTGTACAAGGAATTTCTTTGGAAATGTGTTTTTATATGAAGTTAAAAGGTGCCTGGAAACTGCCATGCACATAAAATAAATTTTTATTATTTATATTTCTTTTTCGTTATTTGTATAAACTCTTAGAATTGCATGTGTACTTTTTGTGGCCTGCTTCATTTAATTGCATTTGAGAAATTTGCTCTTAATAAGGATCTGATCTGCACATGGACACATGGACATAAATCTTCACTACACCTGTGACCTTTGGGGTCCTCATGTCTGTGGTAGAGACAGGAGCTCCCTAGACTGAGCATGATTTGAACTGCCCGACAGGATGGTGCTGTCCGGAGACAGACCCTTGTGCTCAGAAGGGTGATGTTCTTAAGAAACTCAAAGGTAGGACACAGAGCTCTGAGGGCTGGAGGTCTGGCAGAGAGAAGCCATGGCAGTCACATATTCAGGGACCATTGAGGATTGGAGTGAGCACTATTCAGTATGCAAGACTTGATTTTTTTTTTTTTTTTTTTGAGACAGGGTCTCGATTTGTAGTTAACGCTGGCCCTGAGCTCAGCCTCCAACTCACATCACAGCAATCCTCCTGCCTCTGCCTCCCAAGTGCTGGGATTACAGGCGTGAGCCACCATGCCAGGCACTGTGGTATGTGGTACTGATTGCTGCTGGGTGTGATTCTCCACCCCCAGTGTTGTATGTGGTTACCAGGCATCAAACCCGCGTCCTTGTGCTTGCAAGACAGGCACTAGAACCACTGAACTAAATCCCCAGCCCCTGCAAGAGTTGATTTTAATGCAGCTGCAACGTGGATAGGACATGACCTCAGATGAGATGGCCTAGGGATGAGAGGGCAAAAAGCTGTTCTGAACAGCTCTGTTAGGTACAGATGAAACTGAGAGGAATCCTCATCTGGGACAGCTATGAAAACAGTGGTTCCCACATAATAACAACAAGGGATTAATCCCAGGCTCTGAAAGGTTTTCCTTAGAGATCAGGAGGACTCTGAGTTTTCTAGGAAGACCTTAGATACCAAGCATGTGCTCCATTATGCATCTGTATTGTTTAATTCCCTGAGCTTCTCACTGCCCAGTGAACTGATTTCCATGGGACAACTTCCGGAGAATCCAGTTCACCTCATCCTTGAGAAGGGATTTCTTCCATTTCAAAATTGACAGAAAGATTCTGCCTGTCATGTGAGGGGTCACAGGATGGTCAGATGATGGCCTGAATAAGTGTTTCTCCCTCCAAGTCCCTTCTTCCTAGTGAACACTAAGGCTGTTTTCAGTAACTTCCATTTTGAAAGAAGTTTGTGGTAGTCATATGGGGCTGTGTAATTTGGCTTCGAGTTTCTTACAACTGCATTAGTGCTCACTTGGAGTTGTCACTAGAATGACCAGGATGTTACCTTCAGTGTGATTGAGGTCTCAGGAGCCCGAAAGATAGACTTGTGGTGAAGGGGATGTGAATGAAAGCACTTGATCCATTGGAAGGGAAGGTGGCAGGGCCAGAATGAGGTTCTGCAATCAGATTCCATTGGTGGGAGCAGGGCAGTCTCTTAAATATGTAATCATATACTACATATTGTTGGAGAGAATATTCTGACAAAAGATATGGAGTATAATTTTTCCTGATTTTGTCTTCAGCTTCCTTTTAAAATGAAGGTTTCCTGGGAACACACACAGACTTTTTCAAAAACAAGAGTGACTTAAGGTAACACTATAATCAATTTCTCAATAACAGGATTCCATGTATAGTTTATTAGTAGTTGTCAGGTGTTGTGGTATAATTCTCTCTTGCAGTAATCCTATAATGAAAAATGTTTGCCTAACCCACTTTACAGATGAATAACCTGAGGCTGTACTAAGCATAAGAGTCTCTCAGGTTTCTTGTGTAGTAAATGGCAAGGCCAGGTCTACGCGCTCAGTGTGAGGTCATGTAGAGACCACTTCATTCTCATTCCTCCCAACTTGAGCCTTGTTCTATTTTGGAATTATTTTCTGTTTCAGACACTTAAAATATTATCCCTGATAAGCTTTTCATGTCCACATCCCAAGACCCAGTAAAGAACTAAGAAAGCAAACATGAGTGAATAATGGGTTCCGCCTACTCCCAGGGAACTACTCAGACTTTCCTGCCTTTGTCAGTGGCACGTAGTGTGCCCTGTTTTGTCACTCTTTTATGCATGGAAATCCTCCAAGATCAACAGACTTTTAGACATAAACTTTATCTGTGGAGTGTGAAGTGCAGACATTGCTTATGTGCCTGAAAAACAAATCCACACACTATCCAAATGTAAAAAAGGATGAGAAGTATTTGACCTAGAGTATAATCTCATTTTGGTCATAATTGCAAGTTAAGATAATTTGATGAAGCATCTTCTTGTAGGACATTAATAAAGTGAATCACTGCAAAAGGCTCACTGAACACACATGCATTTGCAAGTGCATATAGATTTGGTCAAACCCAATACTCCCTGATGGAGGGAGCAGCTTTAAGTGACTGAAAGTTATGAGCTGTGTCTGAATTCTTCTCACTCATGGCATCCTCTGGTCAGGTGAGAAGTCCTGCTTGCTCTGACCCAACACTAACCATCACATTCTGTGTCTAAAGTATGGTGTGTGTCCCTCCTCACAGGGAATTTTTCATAGGTCAATTGACACCACTCTGATATCCAGACAAAGACAGTCTTTTGTGCTGTAGGAACAACTCCCAGGTGTCAATAGTTGTCCTCCTCACTATCAGATCCCATGGGGTCCGAGGGCCCACCTTGAAACCTCTGTGATTCAACTTCTTTGTCATATGTATATGTGAATGCTTACATTCCAGATATTTATAAATTTAATAGAAAACCTCTTTGAATGAGGAACCAGGTCTCCCTTAGGCTTGGAGGGTCAAGAAGAGTGACAGGTAGGGGAGAATCCTACTACCCAGTCCATGTTAGTTTACACCCCTTGAGAAATGGAGCCCATTCTCAGTCTGTTTGTGGAGAGCAGTTTTCCAAGCAGAGCACACCGGAGGAAGGTGACATCCTATAGGGACCATCTTGTCTGTTCTCTTTGGGCTATTTACATATTTACAGCTTTCTACCTTATGGGTATTGGAAGTTTTGTTCTCATCCATGAGAGTGAAGTTACTTGCAACTGTGCTTTGAAGAATTGTACTAGTCTCCCATATTTCTGTATTGCGATTTTGGTGTTTCATTGTGATTTTTGACGTGAATGTGATTCTGTGTAACACTGATTGCAAATTGATTTTAATTTTCCTTTCCAAGTGCAAGAGTTTTTTTCTGTTATCTGACACAAATAATGGAATTTTTCATTTTCTGTATAACAAAATATGACTGTACAAGGAATTTCTATGGAAATGTGTAAAACATCTATATGAAATCAAATGGTGCCTAGAAACTGCTACATTGATGAAGTAAATTTTTCTTATTCTTATTTCTTTTTCACTATTTACGTAAACTCTTAGAACTCCAATGTACAGTTGATTTAACTACATTTGAGAAATTTGTTCCCCCTAAAGATCCCATTTACACATGAACACATGGACCCAACAATCCACTACACCTGTGTGCATGGGGGCTTCAAGTCTATGGTGGAAACAGGAGCTCCCTAGACTGAGTAGGAACTAACCTTCCCCATGTGTGAAGTCAGGAGAACCACCCTTGTCCACAGAATGGGAGAGTACTCAGGGAATTCAAGGGCAGGAAACAGAAATGTGAGGGCTGGGTCTGGCAGAGAGCGACCACGGTGGGTGCAGATCTAGGGATGTTTGGGGACTGGAGGTACCACTGCTCAGTTTACAAGAACTGATTGTCCTGCAGCTGCAAGGTGGTGGAGACTGGACCCTCATATGAGATGGCCTGGGGCTAAGAGGGTGGAAGGCTGCTGGAACAGCTGTGTTAGTTAATGGATGATCTGAGAGGAACCCTCACCTGGAACATCTATGAAAACAGTGCTTCCTGCCTGGCACCATTGGAGGAACTTATCCCCATCTCTGCAAGTGTTTCCTTAGAGTTAAGGAGGTCTATGAGATGAAGGGAGATGATAGACATGAGCACATTCTTGTGCTATGCTGTCCACTCAGAGTATCCACTTTCACGAGCTTTGTAGCTCCCAGTGGATTGGCTTCCTTTGGGTAACTTCTTGAGAATCCCATTTACCTCAGTGGTCAGATGAGATTGCTGCCATTACAAAACGGACAGAAAGAAATTTCCTGTTACATGAGAGGTCATATAATGGTCAGATGACTGCCTGAATATGTACTTCTTCTTCCTGGATCCTTCTCCCTAGTGACCACTTCCTTCCATTGTGAAGGAAGTTTGTTTAGTCATGTAGGGCTGTATAATTGGGCTTGGAGTTTCTTACAAATGCATCTGTGCTGACTTGGAGTTGTTGTCACTAAAACGGCCTGAGTGTTTGTTTTAGTGGGATCAAGGAATCAGGAGCTCCAAGAATAGACTAGTTGTGAAGGAGATGTGATTTAATATGGTTATTTCTTTGAAAGGGAAGGTGACAGGTCCAGAATGAGGTTCTTCAATCAGATTTCATTGACTGGAACAGGGAAGACTCCTCAATAACTCATCATATAATACATATTGTTGGAGAGTATTCTGAGAAAAGTAACAGTAGTATTTTACCTGAATTTCTCCTCAGTTTTCTTTTAGCTGCATGTTTCATGCAGACACACATAGTATTTTCCAAAAACAAAGGTGATTTAAGGTATCACTATCACCAATTCTCTTAAACAAGTTTTGACAGAAAATGTAACACAAATTGTCAAGTATTGTGGGAAAATTTTCTCTTGAAATAATCCTACAATGAAAATTGTCTGTCAAATCCACTTTACAGATGCATAACCTGAGACTGTACTAAGAATCTCAGGATCTCAGGAGTATCTCAGGATCCTTGTGTAGTAAATGGCAAGGCCAGGTCTAGGTTCTCAGACTGAGGGCATGTAGAGGCCACCTTGTTCCCATTCTGCCCAGCTTGAGCTCAGTTCTACTTCAGGATTCTATTATGTTTCAGACATTTAAAACATTATCACTCCTGAGCTTCTCATATCCACCTCCCAAAATCCAACACTGAATTAAGAAAAGAATTATGAGTGGGTGATGTGTGCCCACTACTCCATGGGGACCTACATGGACTGTCCTGCCTTTGTCCATGGCTTTTAGAGTGCCTGGCCTGTCACTCTATTCTCCATGGAAAAACTAGAAGAAAAACATCCTTTTAAACATTGACTATGGAGTGTGAAGTACAGACCCTGGTTAAATGTGTCTAAGAAGCATATTCACACAATTTCCAATTTTAAAAAGTGATGAGAAGTGTTTGACCTAGAAGATAATCAAATTCTTGTTATCATGTTAAGATAATTTAATGGACCATCATTTGCATGATGTTAATAAAGTGTATCACTATTGAAGGCCCACAGAACACATATGCATTTGCTAGTGCACACGTATGTGGTCAAATCCAATACTTGCTCAGCATCTCTAAGAGATCCAGGGCCTTGCTCCACTGAGTAGAGCAAAGAAAGTCATGAGCTGTATCTGAATTCCTCTCAATCCCTATGTTCTCTGAGTAAGTGACAATTTCAGTACTGTCCATTCCAAAACTGACCAGCAGGTTCCTTCTCTAACCTCTGGCAAGTGTCCCATGCATGGCACCTGTTCTGCTGTTAAGATGAAGACCGTTCTTGGTGCTGTAGGAAAAAATCCCAAGTGAGCAGACTGGCCCTGGATCCAGAGCCATGAGGACCATCTCCCTGGTAAGATCAGAAGACACTCTGAGGGGAAGTACTGACAAGTGCTCTTGGATGAAGAGCAACAAAGTCACAGGGATATCACTTTCCTGTTGTGTGAAGCATCTGTCCATAGGCAATGGCATTTTAAAAGCCTGGAGGATTTATGTGCTTATCTTATCTCACTATTCTCTCTGAGTGCAAAACACAATTCTTCCAGGTAATCATTCTGCTTGTGTTTAGTTGAAAATCTACTTTGTATCCACTTACTGTGACAGTTCAAATCCTCACTTTCGCACAGCTTGTCTTTCGCACTGTTTTAGCCACAGGACCAGAATAGACCACTTGTCACAAGAAAGCTTTATTAGAAGATCGTTCACCACTTTCCCTCTAGCAGAGTCCTTACATATCCTTCCAAGTAATTTGTACAGGAGGTCCTGCAGCCTTGCTTTTACCATAACAGGATACATGCTTGATCATTCCTTTTACTACACTGAAAAATATGTGCTCCAATGGCAACTAAAGCACAAATATTTAACTCTCACTGATTCTTTTCATGGAAGTTTTCCTCTGAGTAAAGTATACACTTAGCTTTCTCTGTCCACTGTGATACCGAGACAGCTCATGCTGTCATTTAGTACTGAAGTAGAACTATAGTATTTTATTTGGTGCTTTATACTACACAGAGCACATACGTGACTCATGTTGGACAGCACAGATAGAGAAGTTCACAATACAAACCTGTGGGACAGGAAGAGTAAAAACCCTGGAGGACACACTGAGTGTGAAGCAATGTGGTCACTTTACTTATCAGTCAATGGACCTTAAGCTCCTCTAATACCTGCTGGGTGAGAAGAATAGGTCTAAAGTGCATTTTATTGTGGAAGATGACAGCCTAGACTCACCTCTTCTTTTCTTCTTATCTACAACCCATTTGCACACTGAAGCAGTTCTTCCACTGCTCCAAGGAACACCAGGTCCCAGGTGATCTAGTAAGAGGCAGCAACTTCGGTCTCCTACCATAAACACTCTAAAGATCTGTCTTTCTGTGCAATTTGGGCTGAAGTAATCATCAAAAATATAGTAATTAATGAAGCAAGCTGCACTGCAAGATTCTGAATGGTGCCACAGACTCCATGCAGTCAAAATCCATAGAAGAGATGTGTATAATTTCCAGTAGAGAGGAACCTCAGCCCATTGTGGGACAGAATGATGCATGCAAGGCTGGGATATGCCTGTGAGGAGTGGTGTGGTGGTGGAGACTCAGCCCTTGTCCTTGTCTTTGTCCTTGGCAGGTTTCACATAAGGCAACAGCAACAGCTGGATAAAACTTGGTTAATGGGATCTATGCTGGTGATCTCAGACACAGCGTGTGTTCCTTTCCCATAGCTACTCCACAAAGGATGCTGGTGTGTAGCATTGATGTTATCAGAGACAGAGGATGGCAGACAGAACCTGGTCATATTTCATCTCCATTGTACATGGTCTTTGATCTTAAGTGTTTTTCTAGCACAAGTACAGTCTTCTAGAATAGTTTACACAAGTGTCTCCCAAGGGATCATGACTTACACACTTGTTGCACTAGCTGTGGGGCCACTGACAGGTGATGAAACTTCATAGATGGGACCTCCCTTGAGGTCTTAGGTCCTTGTAGCAGGGCCTTGGAAAGTGACTGTGTGAAGCTGCTCCCCTTCTACCTATCCATGCTTCACAGGTGACATGAGGTGAAAATCTCTGTCTAGAACCTGGTTCACCATAATTTGCCTGTCAACACATCTAATCTCTAAAAATTCATCAATGACTACTTCTATTTTGTGTTCCATTGCCTGCATAAAATGTTGTGTATAATTCTGGACAATGGTAAGGTCACTATTCTCCTTATCCTTAGTTTATGGTGACCATGATGTATAAAATGCAATAAGCACATGATTAGTATAAGACTTCACCAAGCACATGTTTAATTCTCACATCAGAACAATATTTCATAAGTGTCCAATATTTAAAGGTGGAAAATATCATAAGCCTCTCAGAATCCTCCTAAGCTAAGGAGAGCTGTCTGAGCCCTTTGCACAGTCTTGGAGATGAAGCACAATTTTGGAACCTGTTGATTTATAATAGAACACAGGGCAAGTGATGAGAGGATTCTCATGTTATTTTGATAAGCACTTTCAGTTTGCAGGAATGGAAGAGGTCCATGACTTGGGTCATTGCACAGTGTACAGACCTGTGTCTCACAATGGGCCCAGACTCATCAACACTCCACGAGGGATTTGGTGCCCACAGTCCTCTCTTCCTGTAACACTACTCCAATGTGAATTTGGGGAGACATGTGGTTTTTCCTCTTTACTCTTTGGCACGTCCACTGCTGGGAAAGTACTCAACATTGCAAATGATTGGATGCTTCACATACAGACAGATCTGTGTGAGTCTCCAAATAACTGTGTCACATGCAAGGAGCAATACAAATCCTAAACTTTACAGAGCCTCACAAATCCATTAGATAATGTCATAGAAGAGAAAAAGCTATATGAATCAACGACAGAGCAGTGGTTGTAAACAATGAGGATGCTGTGCATGTGAAGGCAGTAATGTGTGTCTCCAATGCATGAGGAGGGATCCATACACAAGTTGATCAAAGCATTAGACATTTTTGTAGCATTCATGTCAACGTCCACTTGATAATTGTACAATAGTGATATTTCAATATATTCTCATTGAGAGTAAGTTTAAATGTTGTACACTACTTAACTGGGTGGTTTTTTGCAATCATACTGAAATACACAAATGTCTAAAATAAAAACTTGAGTCTCAACACTTGTGCATAAAGCCATACTCATTTTACTGAAAACTTCAAAATCAAATCCCTCCCTCTGCCACAGCCCTATCAAATATTGTCCTTGTGAGAAAGTGGTCAAAGCATTGGAGCAAGTGCAAGAACAAATGACATCATTATAGAGCTTCAGATTACTCTTGGGAGGTTGGTACGAACATTTTTGTCATTCTAAAGGCCTTGAGTGCTTATATAATAGGGAGGGAAACAACACATGCCATTAAGAATTGGGTATGGAAAGACTTAGAGTTTATGCCTTTCCTCAGAAGAACTCTCCTACCCCACAAGCTGGGTATCAGAAATTGCACACACTGTGAAATTGCATCCGTATTCTGCCTCACTTAAAAAATTGAAGGAAGAAACATATATTCAAGAATAGTGCCTGAGGCCATCATATCACCACATCTGTTCCTTAGCACCTTTCACTCTAAACCACATCCTGCAGTTCCTTCATCCATTACCTCTCTCATCACACCTCCTCCCCCTTCCCCTACACAGTCAGAGAAGAGTCATGAAAATGTGTTCTGCTGGGGTTTTATTTCCAGAACACTTGAGCACCATTTTCCAGGGCCTGAGCAGTAAAGATTGCAGGAATTGTGCAAGTTCTCTAGCCTGGCTTTGTTTACTGTGTGTTCTTGTCTTCAATTGAGGGGCACGATTACATCACACTCTGAGGCTTATGTTCCTGGTCATCTTGACTTAGTTTCTGTCTTTTGCTAGAGCTGACTGCAGCCTATTGGCAGTCTCTTGTCCCTTAGTTTCAGGGAAAGTGTGGGAGCTGTAGGGGTGGCTCCTTTCCTGTGAATTCGTGTAAGAGTCTTTCATACTTCTTTCTGCTGCTGTTTTCCTAAAAGGACACAGAGTGATCACAGAGGGAGCTGGCTGAGGAAGAAGGTGGAGCAGGGAGGAGATATGGGCTTTTGGGACATAGAGATGTTTGAGTGCGGAAAGAGTGTTGGTCTCAGCATCAAGGAGAAGAGATGGTGCTTGTTCTGATCAATTCACCTTATGTGTTCACTGAGTTTGAAGTTGGAACTTGCAGTTCCTGCCTTGTGTTCTTAGGCTGGGCTAATCAACTTCCATCGCACTTTCTACTGATTGTCCTTCAATCCTTCAATTGTATGAGGTTCCCTGTTGTGAAACAGTGGGCTGCTGACTTCTCTTTGCACAGTCCTTCCAAGAAAATGAGTGGTCAACTTTGGGGTTGTTCTGTCATCAAGCCATACCCGCTTCTTGTCTATTCTGGGGGAAAGGCTAGTATATCACACAGCAGCAGTTAGGCTGGGGTACAGGAAATGTGGGTCTGCTGAGGAGGTCAGGAAACTCTGCTTGCAGAAATGGGGATGACTCCCAGTACAGCTGGGAGGCCATTCTGAACCTCCATTTCTTCTCACTGCACCAGCCTTAGGTTGCTAAAACTACATGAGTAGGGGACGGTCTCTTCCACTTTTCCACAGACACAGAACTCCCTGGTACATTCTGTTTTGTTCCCTGCCACCTTCCCCTGACTATGTGTGGCTGCCATAAAATCCCTGCCTGCTGACCTGGCCACACCTTAGCCTGTGTGAACATGAAGCTCATGAGCATCAGGCAAAAGAGCGAAGTCCAGGAACAATTCCACGGTGAGGTTGGCTTGAAGGAAAACACAGGCTGTGCCTCTCCTGCAGCAGCTACTGCCATATCACATATACCAGCACTCCCCTTGTGGGCAAAATGCAATTTACTGACACAGAAACATAGTCCTCTTTTCTTGTAGAAAAAAATGTTCATGGATTAATCATCTCTGATATTTACTCCTGAGTCAGGCCTTTTTTATACAATATCTCTCTGCATACTTCCAGACTGTCTTACAGGGTCTTTGGATGCTGTTCCTTCTTCTTATGGACACCTGAATGGACGAAGTAAGATCACAGAAGTTCACTGGCTGGGGGAACATGGTAGAGGATGGCTGGGATCAGGGGCTGCACTTAAAGGGTGGGATCTGAGGCCTCGTCAGGAAACTTAGTGGGAGGATTCAAGCAGAGGGGAGAGAGAACTTCTGTGAGTCTATTATGTGTGAGGACTAGGTTTCAGAAAGTGGTATTACAATAAACTGTTTTGTGTTCTACTCCTGGGTGCTTCTATGTCCTTTCCAGTTCCTGGAAGTTTTCTTTCCATCTCAAGTGTCTGAGTCACTTTGTGATTTTAACAGAGACCTCCACACCTAGATTGTGAGTGGTCAAGTGTGAACAATGAAGGTTACAGAACAGAAAGGCTTGTCTCATAGAGATTGGGTCTGCAATATTTCTACAACCATATGCAAAACATAAGTAACAGACTATACTATACTTATCTATGTATCTAGCTATACATCTGATGAGACAGAGCTCCTCTGATATTTAAGAATGTCCTTGGTCAAGGACATTAAGAATGTCAATTAAATAAAAGTGAAATCAAAAGAGGTGAATTTTTTTACTCACAGTTTTCAGAAAATTCATTATTTACATTGTTGACTCCACAGCAGAATAGCAATGAAGAAGACTATAGGTGAGAAGTGCTGCTTACTGCTTTGGGGAGCAGAAAAACAGAGAGAAAGACAGGGAGACAGTGAGAGAGGAGAGGGAAAGAGAGAGGGAGTACAAGAGGGAGAGGAACAGGGAGTGGATTGTAAATGGAGAAGTGGAGAGATCGAGAGCGGGGAGAGAGAGAGAGAGAGGAAGAGAGGAAGAGAGAGAGAGAGAGACTAAAAATGAGAAGAGGGAGAGAGAGAATGGAAGAAGACATATTTTTCAGTTATTACTCAAGTGATTTCCTGCTTCTTACCAAGCTCCACCACCACACGTCAACATTTCAGGGAACAGTGTCCATCTGAACTATAGCACTACTCCCCACCATATTAAGAGGCACAAGTGTATCACTTCAGGCAACAACTGTTTCTCCTGTCTAAGAATGGCCAAATTCTTTATCATTCCCTTATAGTAAAAAATTCCAAGACCACGTCTCCCCATAAGATTCCAGTCAGATACAAATCTCCTAGATAAAAAAAAGAATATTCTCAGTGTATAAGAATACTGGATAAGCATTTCTAGTCCAAAAGGGACTGGAAGGAAAGTTAGATGGGATGGAATTGAAGCAACACTAAAACTAACTGGAAAACTTTAGGCCACATCAATACAGCCTTCAGGCTGTAGATGTAGTTTAGTGGCTGCATGCCTGAACTGGGAGCACAAGATCATGAGTTCAATCTCTACCATCACACGCAAAAAGAGGAAAAAATCAATACAGCCTCCACAACACATCACTGTCATTTCCTCTGCTACTCAGTACCTAGTTCCATTTGGGAGGCTTGTAGATTACCTATTTCACCTAATCAGTAACATTATAATATTTTAGAAAGAATTGAAAATTGGTATAGGGATATTTTACAGAATGATTCCACATGACTGTGTCATCTAACCCAGTCCACATTTTCAGCAAGGCAATCAGTTTCGAGTTCACAGAGCTCTTCTTCACTGAATTTAATGAGTCTGATTTTTAATTTTCCTGAACATGTATACAGTACACAACATAAAAGAGCCTGGCATGATATTATAAAAATGGATATAGTGTACTGTACTCACATCCACCAATGCTTTATCCATTTCCTTCTACACTGTCCCTAACATCAGGTATCACTTCTGTACCCTCAATCTGCCTCAGGTCCCATTTGACCTGGCCATTTCTTTTTTTTTTTTTTTAGGTTTTTTGGAGACAGGGTCTCGCTTT
>PVIR01016869.1:0-35898 GCA_004026965.1 Petromus typicus
TTAGGTTTTTTGAGACAGAGTCTCGCTTTGTAGTTCAGGCTGGCCCTGAGCTCAGCCTCAAACTCACATCACAGCAATCCTCCCGCCTCTGCTTCCCGAGTGCTGGGATTACAGGTGTGAGCCACCACGCCCGGCACTGTGGTATGTGGTCCTGGTTGCTGCTGGGCGTGAGTCTCCACACCCAGTATAGGTATGTGGTTACCGGGATTGAACCCGGGTCCTTGCGCTTGCAAGACAGGAGCCGGAACCATTAAGCTAAATTCCCAGCCCATTCTCTAAATTCTTAAGACTTTCAAGATAGTACAATTTAATTGGAATGTCTGGCTACCATGCTGTGCAAACAGAGACAATGGCACCCAATGAGAGAAGACCCAGCTCCCAAATATTCTTAAAGGCAGGGCTCCAGGCACAGTGCAATGCGATTTATGGCACAGTCCTGCTTGCATCCTTTCCACACAGCATGAGCCAGCTAAACGCAAAGTGGGAGCAATGACACTAGAAGAAATGGGAACAATATTTGAATGAAAGTGAGCAATGTCTGAGCACTTGTCTGTGGATTTGTTATTCCGATGAATACACAAACTATGTCTGTGTTGGAGACACTTTATTTATCTCTTTCCTTACTTACAACTTGGAATCTGATAAATATTGCCAGAAATACAAGAAATAGATAGGTCACTTCTATTTTCATTGAGAAATTAGATTTGTAAACTGCAAATTGTCCAATAATTTCCTCCTCTCTTGTTGTTTTTAGTTCTCAAGAATGAAATTCTGGCCTGCAATCAGGAAAAAAAATAAATAAATAATTCTATTGTCATATACAAGTGGGAATAGTTATTCTTTTCCAGATTACTTGAATCTAAACAGCTAAGGAACAATACTAAAGGTGACATTTCACAATTAAACAAGGTTCTTTTGCTGGCAGTAAAAAGAAAAAGAAAAGAAAAAAACTTCTATTAAGGTCAAATAGTATTAGTCTTTTATTCCAAGATTAAAGTAAGACTGAAATAAGACTAACTATGTGTACTGTGGGCATTTGGATACTTTTACTATTCTTACACTCCAAATGAGCTCTTTTTCATAATACCAAACATCTATTAATTCTGTCTGTGTATATTTTTACCTCCTTTATACACATGATGAAATGCAAAGCCATTTATATGAAGCAAAGCAAATTTAGTTACATTTATTCCCTCTGTCTGGAGCTTGTTTGGGGTACAGTGCTCAGATTATGACTTCTTTTTATATTTTTAAGGGTGGTCAAAAAATCATGTAGTTAGACCAGGGATGTATCCTGCCAGGCAAGAGCAAAATCCTGAGTTTGATTCTCAGTAGTGAATATAAAGGAAAAAAATAATATAAAGAAAGAGACCTTATGTGGCCCTCAAATCTAATATCCACAAGAACTAGGCAGGGATATTCATGCTATGGTCTCTTTAACAAACAACATAAGTGATCAATTATTATTACATAATGTGATTTGAACAAAAATGGAATGTGCCTACTTAACCAAAGTGATAGGATAGGATGCAGATACTTTTATTTCATTCATAAAATCCTGTGGTATGAATTTGATGTAAAATTAGCTGGTAAGATGTCCAATATGCATCAATATTTTACTATTGAGAATAAATAAATGGCTGGGGATTTAGCTCAGTTCCGGTGCCTCCTTTGCTAGTGCAAGGGCCTGGGGTTCAATCCCTGGTAACCACATATGACAATGAGGGGTGTGGAAACTCATGCCCACCAGCAATCAGTACCACATACCACAGTGCCAGGTGTCAAGGTTCATGCCTGTAATCCTAGCGCTTGGGAGGCAGAGGCAGGAGATTGCTGTGAGTTCAAGGCTGAGCTCAGGATGAGCCTGAACTACAAAAGTGAGACCATGTCTCAAAAAAAAGAAGAAGAAATAAATATTTCAGGTTATAAACTGGACAAGCAAAACAGAAGCTAATTAAAATAGAAAAGCAAGTCCATTCCAAGAAGGCAGTAAAACAGAAATCAAAAGTAAAGCTGTACATTTTAGCATCATTATAACAACACAGATATATAAAAAATTTCCAATTAGTAAACAAAAGCCTCTTGGTTATGGGGTGACTACAGCAACTGCCGCAGATGTGTGCAGCAAGGACACCTACATTCTGACGCTTGTTCCTGCTGCAGAATTTCTTACCCCGTCACTTTGCCAGTGATTAAGAGTTCATTTCCCCAAAACACTAAAGAGTCTGTGGTGAAATGAGTTACACAGAAGGTTTGATTAAACCAACTTGCTCTTTGTTTGTTTGTTTGTTTGTTTGTTTTACCCTCCTTCACACACGGCTGGAGTCTGTATTCACCAGGCTGGCCCTTAAGGATGTCCTCGCTGGCTTCCACCTGCTTTTACTACCACGTACTTACAAACGCAGCAGCCTCCTTGCCTGGATATAACTACAGGGCTGATTGCAGATTGTGGGTGAAGCCTTTGTCTATCAGGAGACTAGGAATAGAGCAGGACACTCAGCACCGGTCTGAATTAAGTAACCTTTCAGCTGTGGGAGACATGAATCACCCCACCAACCTCACACATTGTTCTTAACTGTTTCTCTGTCACTATTTTGTTAAAAGCAAAAGGACACACCTGCTTCTCTTCAGCCGTTTCCTCATGATCAAGTAAACAGGAAGAAAAATTAAAAGTCAACCAAAATTGCATGGATACCACATGAGAATTTCACCATTACTTCAACACTTGCTAGTTAAACTTGTTTCTCAGCAAGTAATTAACCTTGTAACATTTGTGACCTTAGTTACTATTCACTCACTGAGTTAGTGATACAAAACTTGCCAACATCTTGGCTATGAGGAATGTTTGGGTTTTGGCCCCTTGCACGGGTTGCATTGTTGTTCTTGTACTTCTCACAATATGTGCAGTGGTTTACTTCTGGGAAAAATTACTTATTTAAAAGGAGAATTCTAGAAAGGGAACAATTACAAGTGAATATGACTTAATTATTTTTAAAATAAGCAGCTACTGGGTTCTTGTTATATGACCATAATATACTGGGCATATTACAAGGGAGAGGATGAAGCAAAGAAAAAAAAATAATAAAAGCACAATTTTAGATAATGTGCTTTAGATAATATATTGGATGATATATAAAGAAAATAAGTTTGTTGCAGAGGTTAATTGGTTGGCCAAGGGAGATCTTTTTGAGAAAATGATTGTTTAACTGAGACTTAAAAGCAGAGTAGGATCCATTCATTGAAGAGCAAGGAAAATGCTGTCAAAATAGAGGTACTAATGAATGCCTGAAGGCAAAAGTTGGAGTTGGGTGCATTCCAGGAACAGAAAATTTCTGCTATTTTAAGCAAAGAATGCCATGAGATAAGGTCAAATAGTACACAAAGCCAGGCTGTGGCCCATTTAGGTTATGGTTGGAGTTTGAACTTTTTTCTTGTGTTTTGGAAGGATTTGAAGGACGAGTTTTGCTTTATATATTTAAAAATACTTTAGTTAAGGTGTGTGGAAAATAATTTAAATAAAAGAGAAGAGATGAAGACAGTTGTAGTCATCCAGGCTACAAATGCCCCTTGTTAAGATACTGGAATAGAACTGGGAATGGGTGAATTCATTCAGCATACACTTTAGAGTGGTCACCAAAAGATGTGGGCAGCATATTTTATACTGTTAATTTGAAAAAAGAGAGAAACATCTTCTAAATTTTCTGTGTAGATCCTGAGGATGACTAGAGAATGTGATTCTTTCTTTTGTTTTCCTTCTCTATTATTCTTGGTTGAACTTCTCTGTGGAGTATTCCTAGTGTCAACTTTCTGACCAAACTCAAGCTTCACAGGCTCCATCAAGAAACCCATATCCCTAGTTGTTTTTTACTGTTAAAGATGAAATGTGAATCTCTAGAGCCTTTTCTTTGTTTGTTTGTTCATTTCATCTGGGATTGGAGTTTTTAAACTATTTGCTATACCTTTCTCCTGTGTGCTGTGGTAACTGCACTTGCCAGGACTTCAGGCAGCGTGATTTCCTCACACACAAATGCACTCAGACAGACTCTGAGCATGAGATGTCTTCTCTCCTGCCCCAATGTGATTGGAAAGTTTCTAAACTTCTTTGATTTAGGTCAAAAAGAACTATCTTCAAGTATATTTCTGCATATGCGAAAAAAGCCAATTTTTCCAGTTGCTTCCGTTTTCTGTAATTTAATATCCCTTCTCTGTTCTCTGCTCCCAGAGGAGCTCTGTGTTCATCTGAGCCTTTGTTTGGGTTTTTAATCTGGGGAATTAACTAGCGCCTTCTGCACCGAGTTAATCAAATCTACCTTTCCTCGTCCCATCCCGTGCATGCTTTTCATTATTTTTAATTTTATTTTCCTACATCCATTGCTACATTCAGTCACTTTTTATCTTCCTATATGATATATCGCATGTTCAATGCAACATCTGTGGCCGTTGGTTTTGCCATCACTAGATAACAGAGGTAGCAGCAGTTAACAGCACTTTTAAAGCCATCATGACTTTTAACCTTTGCTTTAAAACCCACTCGAGTATAAACCTGGAAATTTAGTTTCTTCTTGGGCTATTCCAAGGTTACATTTTTTAAAATTTGTTTTTTGTTTTTTTTTCATGGAATCCTTACTCAGGCAGAATCTTCTTTGTGATCCTCATCCCCAATATGTAAAATAGGAAGCATGAGAAGTGTTTTCCTGTAAGAACAGGGTGCTGTCTCTGGCCACTCCACCCTGTGCAGCCAATTTTGTCTGATCTGGGAAGCTAAGCAGGGTCGGGCCTGGTTAGTACTTGGATGGAGAAGAGTGCGTTACTTCTCAGCCCCTCCTGTACAGCCTGTAGTGCTATTTGTTGTAGTGTGTAACCATGGCAGCGTAGAGACTGAAGATTCCTCAGAGTTCAATGGCCAGGAAACAGAGGAACTGCTCCTTCAGGGGATGAGAGCATCAGGGAGACAGCATCAAACTGAAACATCTGTGGCATCTTATTTATAAATGAAAGACTTGAGAACAAAGATGCACAGGATCACTTGAAGCAGTCAAGGAGTGCTTACCTTTGCTTTCCTTCTCTATTATTCTGGGTTGAGCTTCTCTGTGGCACACTTCTAGTGTCACTTTCTGATCGAACTCAAGCTGGACATGATCTGTAAAGAATTCCATAGGATTCGTCAGGAGCTTTGATCATGAGACAAGGATGGAAAAGGGTGGGCTGCAGCCTGGTGTATATTAACCTAGTTTAAGCCAGTATACTGGGAAGGAAGCTTATTGGAGGACAAGGGAGCATAACGTCCCAGACAGACGCCTCTGAAAATAGCCTAATGTTGATTCTGCTGAATGCTGTCCTGCAGATATGCTCCGCACTAAGCCATGCATCCAGGAGCCTGGGGACTGTTTCCAGGTCCCTTCACTGTACCTTCACATCAGGCATTCCTCTGGTCACAGTTTCCATAGTACCACCGATTTTCATCCGTGTAGAATCCTGTGCAGTATAAAGCTGTGCTTTGAAAACCTCATTACTAGTTTGTTTATTCATTTTTAATGTCAGGTATGCGGGAGCTTTCCTACATGGTCTACTTGCTGTGACAATTTCTCTCTAATTCTGGTTGTAGGGTTCTCTGTCTTTCTGCCTATCTGTCTTTTACCTCTCTCTCTCTCTCTCTCCTCTCTGTCTCTCTCACGTCTTAATTCTAAGATCATATGAATACATCTAAACTACTAAGAAGAATGTCCCCTCTTTTTTTCTCCAGTCAAACTTTAAAGAGAATAACTTCAGAAATAGAATTTTTTCAATAAAGAGCAAGGCCAGCTCTCTGGACCTCCATCCCTAGTCTTCCCGTTTCATACAATTAATGGCTCTCTGCAAAGGACTCTTTGTCCATAAAAGATCCATGACATCCAGGTCCTCTCATTGCTTTCTCAGAATTCTTATTTCATTATTTCAATTTCAGGCTTATTCAGTAAGTATAAATTAAATCTTTAGTAAAGATTCAAAGTGAAGAACTTAGACTACATTTTCCAAATAAACTACACAGAGAAAATACAGTTGGAATGAGGAAGATTATGAGACAAATCACCCAGGCTGTCTCATGGATTTTAGTTAGCCAAAGTCTTTTTGCTGATAATAATATTCCTGACATAGGATAATACCTACCATTAATCATACAGAAGGAGTGAGAGCAGGGCGAGTAGGTTATCTGATAATGAACCCTACTGGAAGCAAATTTAGAATACACCAAATAAAAGGTAGATTAAAAGAACAAACTTTGATTTTAACAAGAACTTCATAAATTTATTATGAACATGTCAATCTGTCTCATAGTCCAGCTTTGTTTTCTAGGTGTTATGGAAAAAACACTCAAGTAGTAGTAGCATGCAAATTAATTTTAAAGTACTAATGGTAAAATGAGAAATGCTTAGATTTGATTTACATTAAACATTATAATGAAGCTACTAAGATCTATATCAAATAGGTATGATATTAAAGATATAAGAAAATATCTAAATTCAAAATTGTTCCTTCTAAAATTTTTGTTAACTTTGCTTGTATCATAATGTGAGTAATATTCAGAGGTGGTAAGATAAAAAATTGAGTCATCTTGGTCCTTTCCTCCCTTCGTAGGGTGTATATGTGACAGTGCTTTCATTTTCTGCATCCTGTGGTCTATTAATAGCTCTTTCGGTGCCAGGGCAGTGGGAGGGAAAGGCAGAGACTGCCAAAGCCAACACTGTTGTTATTCAATAGTATGACTGGATTTTTTGTCTTGGCAAAAGTTGCAGATGTAAGGTTGTTTCCTGTGAAATGCTCTTTTAGGCATATGTGGCAGAACTGTGTATCTCTGTTGTGTTAACCTATATTTTTACATGAACTGACTCATCATGTGTTCTTGCAGTGTGAAAAAACATGAAGAGTGAGTGACTTTGGTATTTTATGAGTACAAAAGCAAGGAAAATAAAGGACAACAATTTTGTGCTAAGAAGTAAATGTTTGACTATTCCGTAGAGAGAACCATACACTACAATGGAAAGAGAGATACGCTTTCTACAAAACTTTTAAGTAAAGTCTTGTTATGTTGCTCTGGAAATCCCTGAACTCCTAGCTCAGCCTCTCATCTGTTTGCTTCCTGCATGTTCTTTGGCCTGGCTTCACTTATTATTCTCATCATATATGTTGTGTCTTTCTCAACAAAAAAGAGAAGAGCTAACCATATACCAGAATAGACTAACAGGAACACAGAAGGTTTGGATAACATACTATACAACTAAAAGTTAAAAATGATTTTCTTGCTGCTTCTCTACTGTGGTTTTGGAAATCTAAATCCATGAGAACAATGTCTCCACATTAAAATAAATATTTTAAAAATCATGCCAATTTTTATAATAGGCCCTTTACATTAATTCTTTTACAACAAGCCTATAATAGCTCTAATGAATGAATAGGTGTACATATTATAGAAAGTGGTATAAAGAAATATATGTTCCAAAGGAAATCTTGTTATACTAGATTCCAAGTTTCATTAGAGTCCAGCATCTCAAGTACAGCTTCCCAGAAAAATATTATGTGGTTCTTAAAACATCTACTGAGTTGAAAAACAGTAGTCAAAATGTTTGATGATGCCTACATGAATTTCCCTAATGGGACTGTAGGTCATTCATAAATATCATGTAACTAGTACAATGCATAAGCAGGAAATTAAATGCATAAATTACAGGCCAAAATTACAGGAACACAATAACAGGATTCATGTATATGAATTTATTTAATACCAACTGAGAGTGTTGCTGACAAGTAACATTGTGGTAACAGAATTAGAAATAGAAGGAACATATCTGTGTGTTCTCTGGGGAGAGAAATATATTTGCATTATTTGAGGCAAGGTTAAAACTGAACATGAATTATTGACAAAATTAATCATGGTGATGATGGAAACATGCAAAAAAGAATTGTAACATAGATAACTCACATGTAAAATTGATAAAAATGTTTATTTTCATTTAAAAAATTTAAACATTTGATATGAAACACCTAGAAACTTACACATATACTATTTCTGATTGCACATTAAGTGTACAATTTTTGTTTTATATTGATTCACAATGTCAGTTTTCTATTTATAAGGAAATATAGAAAATAGTAAAGAAATCATCATCACTGTATCAGCTATTCACCATAGCAGTTATCTAGGCATTTCAAACCACCTTAAGTTTGATGGTATAAAACAAATTCTTAAAAACAAAAAAACACTGATTTTATGATTCTACAATATGGGCTCTGTTCAGCTGGGTCATTCTTTGCTGATCTCACCCAACCTCTGTCATCAATAAACTGGCTGGATATGATGCCTAAGTCAGCTCTAGTCCATTTGAGTACTCAGCTGAGATGGATACAATAGCCAGCGAATTGTGGCCTTTCTTCCCATGTGGCCCAGCATCCCTTACTTCTTCAGGATCCATTGCTCTCTGAGTTCCAAAAGGGCAAAAGTTGTTCTACAACCTCTTGAAGTCTCATTTTAAAAGCTGTACAGTGATACTTCTCTACATTCTATTGTTTAAAACAAGTAGCATGGTTGAGCTAGAGTCAGTGGACATTGTGGTCCTCTTCCCCCAAATGGGAAAAGAAGTGGTGTAATGTACCATTCTTACATATATAAAAACAAGAGGAATGTTTTGCAATGTACTACCATCATCAGATTCAAAGAGAATTAACTGTTTGATGAATAATAGCAATCTAATTATTATCTACAAATACATCACAGTGAGACTCTGAGAAAAATATAGATAACAATCTGGATTCTGACTCTAAAGGTTTAGAATAGTAGGTCCTTGACTACAAACTCAGTTTTATCTTTAAGGCTGGTTGTTACTCAAGTTAGTCAGTTGAAAGCTTGGGCCTCTCTACACAGCCTTCATAGTCTCTACTCTGTATATAGACAAATCTCAGGGTCCTTAGGGACATTGGCCCAGAATTTTTCAACTAACTTCATACAAGTATGATGTAACACTTCTTCTAGAACTCTTGAAGGGTTAAATTTGTGTAGAAATTCATCTGGGAATGCAAGTAGCTGGCAGTCAGGTCATAACTTGAGACTTTGGTTGAAAGTTAAAACTAAAATGCCAGTCATAATCCAAGTTGTTCATATGTTAGGCTGGTTGCAACTCAAGGGTCCACTGTACTAATGAAAATATATAACAGCATCAAATTTGTAAAACTGTTAAGAAAACAGAAAACAAGAAACATCTAGGATTCAAAGTAATCCTTTTGATGTCTCCAAAATGATCATTTTTAAAGCCCCTCTTTGAAAAGAGAGAAGTTAGAAGGGGAAGAAAAAACAAGAAAACCCAATACCAAGTGGTTAGATCATCATCTGTTGGCTGAAGCACAGATCAGTACAAAAGATCAACGTGATGCTCCTTACCAGCAGTGTGGTGACTGGTACATTCTGACGGTGCATTTCATTTAACACAGCATTTTCATAATCATTCTGATTTCAGGATTTTCTTTTGTGAAACTAATTACACTTAGCGTAGGAGGTGGTTTACTTCCCTCACAGTTGTTTTCAAAGATTTCAGCCAATGGGGGGCAGGCTCCAAGGCAGGAATGTCATGATTCATGGGAAAGAGGTATGGTGGAACAAAGTCACTTGCATCACGGTGGCCAGAAACCAGAGCAAGCTGATAAGCACACAACAGGAAGAACTTTTCAACCAGACAGAGCCACAAAGCTTGTCACATTATCTACCCAAACACACCTACATGTGTGTTTTATTGATCTACGAAGACCCTCTTAACTCAGCAAGTTGAAAATTACAGTTAAAGATCACACATCCATATTCCCAGTATGGAACAAAATACTTAAGGCAGACTAGCTTTTATTTTTTCTGGATAAAACAATGGGGAGTTACTAGAAGAAGTGAGTTTCAAAGAGCTAAATAAAGAAATTAAGATGAGAGAATTAGGGCAAAAGGGAGGACTTAGGTTAGTCCAATAACTTTCTTCTTTTTATATGCAGCAAATTAGAAGAAAAAATCATTAGGTAAAAGTTAAATGTAGAAGTTGCCCCTATTGTTTGTACTAAAAATAAATGTAGAATGTCTCAATCTTACTAAGCAACTAAAATATAATATTTCAAATGCTACTCAATGTGGGAAGATTATGAGCAAGCAATTACTCTAAATACACATTGGATTTTTGTTGTCTTTACTTCCTCATTACAGGTCTTGTCAAATATCCAAGGAAACAATCATAGAACAACAGATTCTGTCTTTTTGATCTAAAACAAAAAGTAGGATTGGAGAAGCCTTCTAGGTTATGCAGCTAATTGATGTCAGAGTCAAGTCCAAGCATTTCAGCTTTTCTTCAAGTCCAAGTACTTCAGCTTTTATCATTTGGGATTCTCTGTTCTAGTTTGAAGGAGGAAGTGACCTTATCTGCCAGAAAGTGTGCAAACCCCTTGTCTCACAGTGCCAAGGCAGAAGGCAATCCTAGGAACAGAGAGAGTGACTCAAGCAGGCTCCCTTTAGCAGGACTGGCTTCAAAGCTGAGTCACTGGAAATTAGATTGCAGAGTAAAAATTCTGCACATTCCTGGCCTTTTCCCCCAAGTAAAAAGCAGAACACCTCAATCAGGTTAAGAAATAAAGAGAAAATTCTCTAAGTCCTAAGTGTAACATCATTTTGTGGTTTTTCCCCTTCTATTTCTTGCTACTAAAGGATCAAATCCTAAAACATAACAATGTATAAGAGCATGGGACAATGCCTCCTGTGTTTTTCAATATTTAAATAAAAGACTCAGTGAGTTTCTCTTCAACCCTAAGAAAGAATGACAGGTTGTGGTTAAGGCTGGGGGAGCAAATCTGAGCCTAACACCTTCCCAAACCAATGTGGACAGCTATTTGTGAGACCAAATGGAGTCTTACATTTCACCCCAGCAGGGATACTCTTGACATCTTAGAATCACCTTTCACATAAATCTCCTCCCTCAGAGGGAAGCCTTGAGCAGCCATGCTTATCCAGCCATGTCTAAATCGCCCTCCACCTCATCCAGCCCCTTTTTGCTAGAAGCTGACTTCCACATGGAGGTACCCTCAGCCCTGCTAAGGGATGCTACACTTATCTTCTTCAAGTGAGACACCTGAAGGGGAATAAAAGAGATTCCAGCTCAGCAGTTTCTTCTTTGACAACAAGTATTTCACTAGTGCTTTTCATTTTCTGGCTAGGTGGATCGCTAGATAAGAGTCTGGGGGCATCTGTTTGGATTACTGAAATTTTCTTAACTGCAAATCAAGCTAAGTTCCAATTTATTATGATATTTTATTGTCATTTTTCTTTGCCATTTGATATTATACTCTCCCCAAAATTGTAAATATTATCTAACAGAAAGAGTATAATTTTCAATTAGTCTAGTGACCTAACAAGGTAATATGCAAAATAAAGTTTGGATCTTAGAAAAGTCTGCATTAATATACACTTTTTTTGAGGGGAAAAATCCAGGAGAGCCAACACAAGACAAAAAGTACTTTTCCACAGTTAAAAGCAGGGATGTGACTTGCAATCCTTCTTTGAGAATAAGGTAAAGAATGAGCTTTCACCTTCAAAATGCCTTGGTGATGGCTATCATAAAGCAATGAATCTACTCTGATAGGCTGTTATATTAGTGAGTATAATATTCAGTCATTCATATAGTTCACAGTTCTGCATTTAGCTATTCATTGCTGTTTGACTTATTAAAGTTTTTCTATCACTTACGGATACAGAAGTGCAGTTATTAGCAAACCAAGTTGAGCAATACGCCATATTTGGATTTTAAAGTTTTTAAACAACAGAATATTTAGCATTTGGTTTTATGTATATATAAGTTTGAATATGCCAGAAATAAAGATGAAAGCCACTATGATTTGAAATAAAAATGGAAATTGTGCTGCTTGGAAAACAGAAAGTTGTCCATGGATTTTTTTTTCAAACTTCACTTATCTGAAACCTGTCACCATTGTTCATCATTACCATTCCCATTCCTCAGAAGGTAGCAAAAGTCATACTGCACTATATCCTTTTTCTTATCAATCTTTAATTACAGGGAAGCAAAATCCATAGACACTCCATAGCTCTCATTGTTCAGAGATAATATTAAAAATTCCACCATTTTTCAAAACTTCATCTTACTCTTTTCTTTCTAGAATATCATCCAGAACTCTATATACCTGAAGACTCATTCTTTATAGGACTCAGAATGGTTGGGGCATACATTCTCCTCAGTTCTTCAAGGATGCTCCATATCAGGTGTGTCCTTTGCTTCCTACACTAAAAGACAAACTTTTCTTATACTTCTTGATTCTTCTTTACTAAAGAAATTTCCCAGGGACATTTTTTCTGGAGGGATGACTTGATCTCTTCTATCCAGTCCTCTTTCTCTTTGCCAATAACTTACTGTTCTTCTAAGACACATGATATTCAGAGAGAATCTCCCTTCATAGAAACCCAGTAGCTTCATTTAAGGAAATAATATTGAGTTTGCTATGAACGTAGAATGAATTAAATTGACTTAATGCAAAGAACAGTTTGGATTGTGTTGAGGTAAAAGGAATGAGTATCTGAGTGCTGAACTCCTCTTCTTTGAAGCCTTCTCTGTTTGTAATATTGTGAGGGCCCCAAACTTCACATCTTACAGTTATAGTTCCTTCCATATTTTGGCTTTTGTTTATATTCATTTTTTATTAAGCAAGTAATATTTTGAAATTTATCTTCTTGAAGGATAGGAGCTAACATTAATTTGTTCTTGTCATTTTGTACGTGCTTAGTAAATATTCCCTACTCAGAACAACCATAAAACACTGCTTCTAAGTGATGGACATTGCTGTGAGCCACAAATTATGAAAACAAGTTAGCACTGCCAAAGGACAAAACTCAGCTACATCTTGGAAAGACCATCCTGACTTTGAGTTACGCTGCATCTAGCGTAAGCTCGGCAAGGTTATAGAGTTACATTGTTCTGAATATATTAGAGGGAGTGGCCTGGAGTACATATGACCTGACCTACAGTCAAGTGTTCTTAGTACCACATAAAACAGTCACTGCTCTTTCTGAGAATGGCAGCATCCTCTTTTTAATCTAAAAGTATGTTTTAATTTTCTATTAAAGGTCATTTTAGCATTATTATTAGAATATTTCTCCAATAATGAATCATTGTTTCTATATAAATCCAGTCTCCTTCCTCTCTAAAGAAACAATGTTTCCTCTACATGATTATTTTGTGTACTGTGTGTCTGTCTTGGCTAAATTTTCTATAAAACCCCAGCTTCTGTGTCCATTATAACACATACAGACTTCCAGGCAGGCTTTCCATGTTCCAGTAGGCCTATCCTATTCTATAATTACCATTATTTTCTCTCTCTTGCTGTTTTAGGGCTAACTAATGCACCATCATTCTTGTAGTTGTTCCCCTACTGATTCTTTGTGCCAGAGATGAGAAGCCCTCCAGGTGTTATGCTGTAACTGCTACGTCAGATCGTAGGGCCTTTGGAGTCTCTGAGCTGTTCCCTGAAACTGGAGAAAACAGAACTTTTATGTTGACATAGAAGAAGATCAGGAAGGACATTACCTCCATGACAATGCAATGATGCAAGTTCTTTCCATAAACCTCCCTCAGCCGAAAAGGCAGCATCTCCCTCTACAGGAACTGAAGTTGAATTAACCTGCATTTAGACTGAGGCTCTCGGTAAAAGAGTGTCTCAAGCCTACCAGAAAGCCAAGGGACCAGCTAAAGGACTTTTCTTGCTTAGAGAAAGATAAATTTCACATTCAGAAACAACCAGGCCTCATTTCTGCCATCATTCTCTACTCAGTGCAAATGAAAAATGACTTGGCTCTCTTCTGAAATTAATTTTATAACTCTTAAGAGTTCACACAGCTCTCATAAGCCACATCAAAGAGCCCAGAAAAAACAAACAGCATATTTTCCCCATACTAAGCCTGGATTTCACTATTAAATAAAATTATTTTATTACTTATTTGAGCTAAATGTCTTTCAGTAGGAGACTTAACATAACTTTGATTACTTTGCCATATGTAAGAATTATATAAGCTGGAATGAAAACTAATTTTAGTAGAACTAATAATAATAACAATAATAATTTTATGGGACATTCCCCATAGTAGGTCCATTTATTTTCTCAGTGACAGGAAAGTATGCTTGTCAAGAAAGATAGGTTCCACTTTCACTGAGGAACTATATTCCTCTTTTCTTTTTATAAATGTGTGCATTCTGTTAGCTCTTATGCTATAATCAAATGCAATTTTTCAAACTGTAAGTTCAAGACAACTCAAAACAAAGTCCTAAACTTGGAAAAGTTTTCTTTCTTCTTTTTTGTCATCTAATTAAGGTTTAGCTCTGGCTTCTTCAAGTCACAGATACGTCACTCTGCTCTCACCAGCCCTGCTTAGGCACTGAACAAGTCTGTCATTGTCAACAAGCCCAAACCCAAGGGTCAGAAGATCTGGTTTAACTGCTAACTTATTTCTCACGAGTTAGAAATTTCTTTGATTTGTCTCTATGTAGTAAGAGTAATAATATATTGCTTTTCAGGACCATGATATGCATATCCAAGCATATTTGAAAACCTAAACACAAAATAAAAATAAATATTTAAGCATCCTGAAGTAATTTATGTTAATTACTTAGTGCAATAGATATTCATTTGCTAATTTAAAAACTATATGATAAATGAGTTTAATCTTTCTTTGCTATTCCCGCACAGTTGAAATGTTTTCAAATATTACACAAGCACAGACACACATAAACACAAGAACATATATCCCCTACATTTGCACAGTTTGTGCCATCTCCTAGCATTCTGATGTGGTATTCATCTCATTTTATTCATAATCACTTATTTCTTTCATTACTTCAGTTTAAACTTGATAAGGGCAAGAACTCCATCTTTGTCTTGCCATGGCCTGACATTCTGAAGAAACACACTGAATGAGTCAATCAGCAAATGAATGAACACACACACACACACACACACACACACACACACACACGCACGCACGCACACACACACAAAGACGCACACACAGAGCCCTCTCTAAACCTTCTTCCATTTCTTTAATTCATAAAATTATTCTACCCAGGGATAAATGATTTCATTTCAAATTACCAGTAATGGATATTCCCAGGGGAAGCTTGCTTAACAACTGAATTTCTCAGTCAGATATAAGCAATTAAAGGAAACAAGAATCACTACTGACAGGGAAAATTCAAAGAGGAAAAGGTCTGAAAGGAGAGAGTACCGACGGAGCTAAGGGATAAAACAGCAAAGCCACGCCGACATTGCTGACTGGCCCAAATCCAGCCTGCCTTTCTTTCTGTGGCCCTTGTTCCGTCTTGTGAGCGTCAGTGATGGAGAGAGGTGGCGTCAACACCAAGCAACTCAGTGAATACAGCTGGAAGTGAGAATATTTTGTGACCATCAGGATTTGAGATTTTGTAGAAATAGTTTCCACGCAGAATGTCCCAAATCAGAGCAGGCACATTTGACTCAAGTGTGTACTGTACCATGGAGACTTTTCTCTGTAATCCTCATAGCTCATTCCCAATGGAAAGGTACTGGATTTAGGGATCAGGCAAACATGGAGTCACATCTCAACTCAGCCGCTTAGGAGCCTACTAGCCTTAGGTAGATAGTTTTGTTGAGCTCCATTCTTCAAGTATGTATAGGAAATAATCCTTATGTGGATCCTGGCCATGGTAAATATGGCTATGTAAACATGTCATTCACTTAGAATAGAACTTGTGGAGAAGCCTAGCAATAGCACTCGAAAAAACAAAACAAAACAAAACAAAAACAAAAACTATGCTAGCTTATGACTATTAGAGAAGTGTATTCTGTGGAGATAAAAATAAAAGAAGCTATTTAATATTGAAAGTACTTTTGCAGCTTACAGCAGGCTTTCTTTTGAGCCTCTCTCTTCTAAGTCAATATGATTGTGTGAGGAAAGAACAACCTGTGTTCAGTATTACAGAAGTAAGTGAAACTTGGCTTTATGCCTTTGCTAAAGTTATGAGAATATCCAAAAAGCAAAGAAGCTCAGTCCAGATTTCAGAGCCCAAACTTCAAAGGTTTTGATTCAAGGGCTATTGTTCTGTTCTGTACTGTAAGCCAGCTTCCAAAACAACAGTCAGCCAAGATGCAAACTTTGAAACTTCTTTATGTAACAAAATGTATGTTTCTTGCTTTCTTCTGTTTCTGAGAAAAAAGTCTTAATGGTCTGATGAGAATTTAAACAGAGGGAGAGTGAAGATAGAAAATCTATGAACAACCTTAATTAAAAACCTTATTATAAATTTTCATAGTGGAAGACAGTCATTTCTTCCTCTTTCAACAGTATCCAATTAAAGACTTCCTTTATCTTGTTCATCTCTAATTTGTTTCAGTTGTTCCTTTTGTTTACAGTATATTTTTGGTCTTCAGGATAGTCCCTTGTAGATCTAAAAGTCTAATTTCACTATTTTTTGTATTATCATAAACAAAACAAAAATCCAGTACTATAACAGAAATGTTTTTGTAGCTATAGTAGACATACAGAAGCTATTGTTGAAGAAAAATAGATTTAAGAAGAGAAAAATCTAATGCTAGATAAAAGGAAGAAGTGTTTCTCTCCATTAACTGTCCCTACTATTCCTGCCTCTAAGAAAAAGAGTAATACCAAGAAGAGCCCAGATTCTTTATATCTCCCATGTTAGAACTGGAAGACACTATATATCCTTCCTCATCTCTGCTTTTACAGATGAGAAAATGAGGACTAGAACAGTTATACGGAAGGCAAAGTTGCAAAATTTAGAAAACAGCAATTATTTTTGCCATTTTCATCAAGCCACCTTAATCCTGGGTCTCAAACAGTGTTAGAGAAAAATATCAGCAAACTGCATGGGAAGTCACAGAGAAAATGTCAGGGGAAAATTTAAGTTCTGAAAATCAATTAAAATAAAAGTTAATTGATGTGTAGCCATGATCTCTCTTTGTGCATTAAACAGAGGTTGCTATTAGAAAAACGCAATTTTGCTGAATTCAGATCTCTCAGAACAAATGTTTGATTTTAAATCACAGTCAAATTACATAGTTTTAGAACATATTTATGCATTGCAAAACCCCATTTCCTTCAAGTGACTCAGCTATCTGAATATCATTCATAATGCTTGAACTGCTATAAAAATATTTGTTTGATTTAAGTTAATTTTACAGTTCCATGCATAAGAAATTCAATTGTAAAAGGACTCCATGATTTAGTTTTCAACTTCTCTAAAGTAATGTTTTTATTTTACAGTATCTTTTTTTAAATTTTCATGAGTATGGTTATGTCCATTTCTCATGTTTCAAGTCACATGATCGTAATATCTTTAGTTCTAAAATAGAAGTACAGTAACTTCTGGCTAATTCACAAATAAGTGATGTTTAAATAGGCATAGAAAGTATTCGAAAATGCCATTGGGGTATAGTCTGGCAGTGCATTTCTGTGCAGAAGAGTTAGACAAAGAACAGTAAATGGACCTGAAATTCTATTTATTCTCTAAGAAATCCAGTTTCTAGGATGTCAGCTGTTGCTGATAGTATCATAATGCAGCAGACACACAAAAAGAAAAACCTGTCCAGAGATACAAGCTAGGCGTCCAGGACAACATTTGGAATCAAGAAATCCAGCAGAGGTTAAGAGGACTCAAGAGGCAGTGAGCCACTGTGTCAGAAATTCCAGACAAGCAGGGGACATTGTGCCTTGGGCAAACCTTTGGACAAAGAGCAGAACTCCAGGAATGACAGAGGTAAATGATGTCCTCCTTGGGAAACATCTGCGAGAAACAGAGACCACAGCAGATTTCAAAGACTCCGAAGCAGACACAAAAGAAGTAGAGATGGAAGGGAGCCAAGGTGAAAAATGAAGCAGGAGGTTAGTCAGTATACTTGGTCCACAGGGCAGGACAAACCCGCAGCAGGTGAGACTTGATCCTGGGTCACTAAACAGAAAGCTCTGTTCTCTGAGCTCTCCTTTCTGAGGTGAGATGACATGTTCTGATTCCCAGCTACATCAGCCTGATCAGTAATTTAGAGAGAAAGACGTTTGGGCTCTACAGGGAAGAACCTGTGATTCACCTTTTCCTCAGTTGTTGAAAATGTGATGAGATAAGCACTTGAAGTACCAATCAATAGGATATACCAAAAAGAGCCATTAATATTCACCATTCTCATCTACTTGAACAGGCAGCATCCTTTGTGAAATATATTCAGAGATAATAACAATTTATTTACTTTTGTAAACATAACTTGCTAATACTTTGTATAGGAAATAATATAGGACTGTCCTGAAAGATCAATTTGTAATCAAAAACTGTAGCCAATGGCTGGCATGTGTCTGCCCCTACCCAGCCTTACTCTTGTTGTTGTCATGTCAGTGGTCCATAGGATCTAGCTCCAGCTTCAAGTCCTTACATTTTGTTCCAAAGCCTCAAGTGCTAACAGCACTAAAGTGTTCAAAAATGCTTCTTCTAGAGCATTCAGATGACATTCATAATATTGAAAGCTTAAATAAAAAAAGAAGTATTTTGCTTCTAGGATTGCAGAAAGATATTGTAATGTGCTAAATAAATAGCTTACATTTCCAGTGCATTTATACAACTGTATTAAGAGATGATCACAAAAGAGCTATTACATTTCTATTGAACCAACTCCCTAACACGTTCATGAATGAGCTTTTTATTCCTGTACTTTTTCTACAAAGCAGAGATTAAGACATTAAAAGTATTGTGCTGAAGTTAAAAATAGAGCAATAAAGCACTGAATGAGTTGAGATGACTTTCTCAAATGTCAACCTGAAAAATGGCAACTACCTAATGAGAAGTGAAAATATATATTTGCAAGTTCTTTTAGTTATATTTGCAATTTGTTACACATACATAATCTTCAGTGTATTAATTTATTGACTTCACTGAAAAATGTAAATACCCACACCTTAGAGACATAAATAACTCTGATAATGTACAGATATCTTCAAGGAACATTTGGCAATCTATATGATTTGAGCTAATGAACAAATTTCAAATTTTTCAAAAGCTTTTGCATGGTTATAAAAATTAGAGTTTTGTTGGGGCCGGGGATATAGCTCAGTGGTTCCGGCACTAGTCTTGCAAGTGCAAGGACCCGGGTTCGATTCCCCGGGAACCACAAAACAATACTGGGCACGGAGACTCACCCCAGCAGCAACCAGTACCACATACCACAGTGCCGGGCATGGTGGCTCACGCCTGTAATCCCAGCTCTCAGGAGGCAGAGGCAGGAGGATTGCTGTGATGTGAGTTGGAGGCTGAGCTCAGGGCCAGCCTGAACCACAAAGCGAGACCCTGTCTCAAAAATCTTAAAAAAAAAAAAAAGAATTAGAGTTTTGCTGACAGTTTGAATAAGCAGAAAATTCCAACTCACAACTGAGTTTGCTCCTTGTGTAATGTAGTCATAATTTATATAGAATCCCTGTGCTCATGGGCATTTTTTTCTGGTGAATAGGTGCAGCAATTTATTTGCACATGTATTAAACTATGATTCAAATATTCTCTGCATTAAAAATTGAAAGTTCCCTGCCAATCATATATACACAATAATATCTCTATAGAATATTCAATATTTCTATAAATAGTTATTGATCATAATCATATCTTACACAATTCTTCGTAAGTAGTATATAGAATAGGTTTGTCAATCTTAGTTTGGATTGATACAATACAAACACACAATCAAAGGTGACAGATACTTATAACTAACAGACTGGAGAAAATAAAAGTGTTCACCAGTTATATCAAAATAGTTAATATTTTAAAATAAATCTGTTGTATGTGTAATTAATAAATACAAATTTGTATAAATCCAAGCATACAGCTTGCTATTTCCTGAAGTATTTCCACTTCAGTCTTTATGATTAATTTTTACTTATATTTAATCATATTCCTTTGGTACTGAGTATTGAATTCAGGATCTTGGGCTTCTGAGGCAGTTGTGGAACCACTGAGCTAAATCTCTGACCCTATTTACTTATGTTAATAGCAATGCCTTTATTATACTGAAATTTTCATTAGTTGAATTTATTTCTTCAGAAAATATTTTATAGTTCCTTCTGTGAAGGCCTTCAGGACCAGATTCTGTCACAATAAAGAGGAATGGATTATTATTATTGTCCTTGATTGTCTCACACTCAAGCATGACTTCAGAAGGAATTTTCTAATTCCCCAACTCCTATCATAATATTCCTTTTAACTTGGTTATATTAGTTGTTTAAATTTTTAAGTTATTTATATAAAGTACTTTTATTCTATTTCATTTTTCCTGTTGGTATATTCATCACTACATATTTGAATTACATAATGGTTACCTTCCTTATGGGGAAGGAGTTGGTACAAGTATATAACACATCACAATTTTTTTCATTCCTCTTCTCTCCCCACCCACTCTATCTTTTGCTTTCATTCCATCTAAGGAACTGTTATACTGTCATTCTCTTCAGAACTGTCTCCAAGGGACATTCACAAAATATTTCAGTGTTTCAGTTATTATGTTTCCACTTATGTCTTCAGTTCATGCTACGTACGGGTACAACAATAGCACTGCCTTCCTTTAGGGAAAAATGACACTACTGATCTGATCAACAGTCTATCCCTTGACTGCTTGAATCTTCCTTTCTCCATCTGGATATTCAAATCCTACTTATCTCTTCAGACCAGGCTCTGCTGACATTTTCCCATCCATCTGCAATATTTCACCTTTCCTTTGTGAATATCTGGGTTCACTATATGAGGTCTTCTAACATGAATAAAAACACTACCTTTAGGTATTTACAGATCTTGATCTCTTCTAGACCATCAACTTTGCTCATCAGGATAGAAGCACTTCAATGGTAATTTACAATATTTTTTTTCTATCTTCAAGCAAAAAGCACTTGATCTTCTCTAAACACTTAAAAAGTATAGTCTTTATTAGATACATGATTAATGAGTTTCAATGAAATATCTAATATGACAAGTAACTGCTGCCTCCATGAGGCAATAAATTAGTAATAATTTATTTTTTCTCCTTGTACTTAATGATCACAACTCATTCCAATTTCAGGACAACTCACTCACTTTAGGCCTATCGTTTGAGAATTACAGGTTAGGCCATACGGGACTGAATTTCTCACCTGAGCACCTCACCAGTTTTGTTTCAATTTTGAACACATGCCAGGGTGAAAGGGGGCTACTCCAAAGTAAAATTTGGTTCAGAAACAGTGACCATGGTTCACAGAAATAGATTTTAGAGAAGACAGTGCATTCCAATCACTGTCCTGTCCTGAGAATTAGGAAGTCCTTGAAACATGATGGAAAGGAAAAGCACAGAATAACAAATGAGAAAAGGCACGGTAGCTTCTTTACATGTGAGGTTTAGAGACTTCAGTCTTCCACTATGAGTGCTAACGTGGAAGAGTGTGGCTCCCAGACACATGGAAGTACCTTGCAAATATATTTTAACATCAAATAACAGGGAAGTTTCTGATGAGCACTTCATATACTAGACACTTTGTAGCCACTATTTTATTTAACCCCCCAAAACATTTATTATCATTGTGTTTCATAAATACCAAAGCAAAGATATAAAATTCTCAGTAATTTTTCCAAAGTCACCTAAAAGTCAAAATAAAACAGTTAATATTTGAATGCAGAGAGTGACACCAAGTGTAATTAGCCACTATCCTGGACCCAAATATAGAATATATTAAGAAAACTTTAGTCATTCAACTTTTATAAATATAGTTTTACATCCTTCTTTTTTTTAATTAAAATCTTACATTATATATATACATCATGATTGCATTCAACAATGAGAATTTGTACCAGTATATGACACAACTTAATTCTCATTTTTTTCCCATAACCCTGCCCACTCTACCACCCCCACCTCCCATATACATAAACTTTGTTTCCTTCCATTTTGTTATAATCTCATTATTTTCCCCCCTTCACTCCATTGTGCTTTGTAGTTTTACATCCTTCTTTGCTGGGGACTCCTGAAATGTTACCAGGAACTCTACAGTAGGCTTCTGTCTTCTGTCTGGTGTAAGATGCAGACCTGAGGAAAACAAAACCTAAAAGACAGGACTAAGACAGGCAGAAATCAAAGACTCAGGACAACTGATGACAGTGCAACTAACAAAGGCTCTGGCTAGTCCAACCCACTGAGTTTTTTCAGTATTCATTTGGGGTGAAAGTGAGCTACCTGCTAAGGCAGAGGATGTGCAATCATGTGGTTTCTATGGAAATTAATGTGATCAAGGCTCTTAAAAGTCAAGACAAACATTCTCAAATTGGGAGCAGAATAGACAAAATATATGGTTATAATTAGAACATTGTCCTTCTAGTGAGAAGGTTTTGGGCCGATGATGTAGATCAGGAGAGCTGCACCTGTCTAAGAAGTGCAAGATCCTGAGTTCAGTCCCAAGTTCAAAAAGAAAGAAGAAGGCTTTAATTGAGGAACAGATCTCAACATGTAAGCATCAGCCATACTCACATCTATAACAGGCCAAGTGTGAGGTCAACTCTTTACAGCCTGCTCTGAGAATAATCCATTTTATGGTCCCCTGCACTTTGTAGTGGTCTTGGAGACATGAAATATCTTAACTTTGGATGTGAAATGTATTAGGATGTCTTTAGAATCAGAGGAATAGTCTGCTCTATAACATCAGAATGCCTGAACCACCATTTAAGTACTGATTATTGTCATAGATTTCTATATTAGTTTTTTGAGACAGGTTCTCACTTTGTAGTTCAGGCTGGCCCTGAACTCAGCCTCAAACTCAGCAATTCTGCCTCTGCCTCACAAGTGCTGGGATTACAGGTGTGATCCACCACACCCAGCATGGTGGTATGTGGTACTGATTGCTGGTGGGCGTAAGTCACCATGCCAGACATTGTTGTATGTAGTTACCAGGGAATGAACTCAGGCCCTTGCACTTGCAAGGCAGACACCAGAACCACTGAGCTAAATCCCCAACCCAAACTTCTTGATTTTTAACATTCTGTGACTCATACATTTATACTTTTCTTATTTACAATGTTTGTTCCTTTTCTTTCTGTAATTCAGAGAAAAGGGAGGGAAGATCTTCCTCTGCTGTGATGGGTAAGCTTGATTCTGTCAAATGAATTGACCTGGAAACCACACATGGAATTGGTGTGGTGCACTTCTGGGGATGTTGAGGTCATATTTTGGGTACTATATCTAATCCTTTGATCCTTCCTCTCAAATATGGTTTCCGTGCTGTGCTTCTTGGTGGCCACAAACTAAGCACCTGCATGCCATTCCACTATGAAGTTTCTGCCTTGGAGCTGGCTGGCCATGCACTGAATTCCCTGAAACATTGAGCAAAATTCAACCTCTCCTTTAGTTTGAGGGTGTTGGGTGGGGATCCCAGCAACAGAGAAGCTAGTACCTCTGTGAGAACTATTTTCATTACATGTGCCTTGGATTTCCTTAATGACACCTTCTTATGGCTTTTAGGGGCCTATGGCTATGAGAAGTAGTGCTAGGCAATAGGGGGTCATTGAAAGTACTGGAAAGGGACATCCAAAGTAGATGTAGAAGGATGGCTGAGAGGTTTTTTGTTGATCCAGGGTCTCCTCTTTTGTAGTTCAGGCTGGCCTTGAGCTCAGCCTTGAACTCACAGCAATCTTCCTGCTGGGATTACAGCATTGAATACAGTGCTGGGATTATAGGTGTGAGCCACCACGCCTGGCACTGTGGTATGTGGTACTGATTTCTGGTGGGTGTAACTCTTCATACTCAGGGTTGGTATATGTGGTTATTGGGGATCAAAACCAGGACCTTGAGCTTGCAAGGCAGGTGCTGAAACCACTGAGCTAAATCTTTGGCCCCTTGTCAATATATTTTTTATGTGATACTATTTTTTGAAAATTTATATTCTAGAGTAATATATATATTAAGACATATTTAAATAACCTAAAGGATCTAAATTATGTAAATGGACATATGTACTAGTTTATTTCCCAAACAAAATGATTTATTTGCATATGTTACTTGAAGAAGTGATGATCAGGTAAAACATGTTATATGTTACTGTAGTCTTAACATTATGTAGAAGATATATAATAATAATAATGGGGGAAAGGCATGTCATGGAAACTAAAAATCAAAGAGCAATCTTCATATATGAGTGGCAGGCATTGTGCCATCCCAACAGATGGATATTTTGTAGTCCCTACTTGTTGATATGAAATATTAACAGCAAGAAGCAAGTCCAACCCAGCAACATAAAAACAAATTACTTTGGAGGTTAAGGGGAGATACCATTACTAATCCATCTTTGAACTGAAAGAGCCTTCAAAAATAAAAAAATAGCTTTCAACACCATGTCTCACCTAACACTATACTTATTTTAACCAACTGCACGAGCTTTTGCAACTAATGAAGAAATCTATCATAATTTTCTAAGCTAATAAATTGATGAATAAGCAGCTATATGCAAAAATAGATTTATTGATCTGGAGATGCTAAAACTGAACAGAATAGGGATCAAGCCTTAAGTGAACCTCAGAAACAGAATCATGTAGTAATTTTACAAATGCAAAAATTGTATGTTGTTCTCCCTAATCCTAAACCAGTAATCCTTCTTATCCTTAAGGTTACAAAGAATTAATGGTCAAGGTCATGCATAAAATGCCCCATGTTAGAAAGGAAAAATACCAGTACAAATGTCCTGACATTGTTCATAATGGATTTTTCTTTGAAAGAAAAGCAGAACAGATTAAATGTATAGGCAATTTTCAGGGTTAGTGAATTCTCTTTCACCTCTAGGGACCTCAATTTTCTCAAGGGTACATGGCCTACTTCATCTTAGTAGAGCTAAGAGAATTCATCAGAGAGAATTCTGCACTTGTCAGATTGTCTTTCAAGACTATGTTAATACTTTTCACTGGGACTCAGCACCTGTGAAATTTCTGCCTCATTCCTCAGTCTTAATCAGTGTATATAAATATTTGCATATCTATAGCTATATCTGTGGATATACATAGATATGTCAACAGATATAGACATAGATAAGTTTTTTGCCACCCAGGTTTCTAAAAGAGACATTTAAACAAAACATAACAAAAGATTTGAAATGTAGATAGGAATAAGAGTGATATATTCAATGACTTTTCTAAAAATATATATAATTATTTTATGTACATACATACATAGAGATATAAAATAATTTTGAGTTTTCCCAATTTATTTGCATGAGAGAATAAATGTCCAGTGAAAAGTTTCTACATCATAGCTTTTTAAGTCTCTGATAATAGCTTTGAATTTTATTGTGAAAACATATTTCCTAAAAAATCCACAATTGCTCCACAAACCAGGTAAAAGAGTATTGAGAGAAAAAACTGGAAGCCAGTATTTTTCTGTGACAGATTGTCAAATATAAAACCTTGTCTGTAACCACTAAGCAATAATCTCTCTGAGTTACTTCTTACTGTCCAATAAGATTTTATTTGCACAACTCTAATAATGTACCTTTACGTAGCAACCAACATGTTGCTTTTCTGGTTTTGCTTTTGTTTATTTTATATTTATACTTAATGAACTCTGAGTTCAATTATCGTTGTCTTTCTTAAAAAAGAAATGTGATAAGCACTCATATCTGGTAATTCAAGCACTGCACTCACAAGGAGAGGAATCTTTGCTAATGCATTCTTTACGTGATAGGTTGCCACTATCTCGATAGATTTATTATTAGCTATAAGAAGCATAAATCCATCATGTCTAAACAATGAAAATTTAACCACCACGGAGAAGTGTGTGTGTGTGTGTGTGTGTGTGTGTGTGTGTGTGTGTGTGTGCGTGTGTGTGTGTGCATGTGCATAACTTTTAGATGGTTGAGAAATACAAAATGGAAAAATTAAAATACAAATCCTTCTGTATCTTAGGACTGTCACCAGTTACTGTGTCATTAACACTCTCACATAAATCATTAAACAATACCATAGTGAAAAGACCCACAACTAAGTGCCCAGAGAAATAGAGCAATCTCTTCAGTTAGCAAGTTCTCAGCTGAAACTCAAGGTCTCTCCCCAGGAGGTGCTGATCTGTACACTCTGAGTAGGCCGTCTTTTATTTATTGGCAGTCACCTAAATTACAAGTGGCAGAAACAGCTATCCTGTGGAAAATGACCTTGTGTTTCTGAGCCAGCTAAGTGACACTGAAGAAACTCTAAAACCTATGTCCTCCAATCCTGATGAAAGAGGTGGGACCTCCATCTAGTCTGCATTCTCCTCTGCTTCCATGGGCCACTGGCCTGTGTGGCACAAACATAGAAACCCAACTCAATAGACTTATTCTAAGAGTACTGAGGTTATTTCCTGAACAACACGATCAGAGTTTGCAATGGCCTAAGAATGGCAGCAAGACAAAGCAACAGAGACACTGCAGAATTGGTTTATGATATCCAGTCCCACTTAGGATTCCTTAGCGCATTACTGGAAGTCTTTCTCTTTCTAGTTCTTTAAATACATCTTTCCCAGTATTCCAGGACCAAGGGAAAAGGACCCAGAAAGAGAGAGGTCTGACTCCCAGTGCTCCCATCTAAGCTAAAGACTGGCCACTTGGCCTGGGTTGGCTAATACTAAGGCTAGTACCTCCTTTATCCTGTGCTTTTATTACAGGAACCCAAACTGGTCTTAATGCTCTAGTTTATTCAAAGCACCACACGGATTCCCATCTCCACATAGTGGTGTACACATTGCCTGTTTTGTACTTATGTATTTGCAGTATTTAAAAAATTATCCATCTTGTAAATAATAAATTCTGGGTAAAAATCTGATTTGAATTATATTTTCAAGACAGAAGCCAAAGTTTTCATTTTCACCTAAAAAGTTTAAAAACCATTTTAAGGGCCGGGGAGTTAGCTCGGTGGTTCCGGTGCCTGTCTTGCAAGCGCAAGGACCCGGGTTCGATTCCCAGGTAACCACATTCCTATACTGGGTGTGGAGACTCACGCCCAGCAGCAATCAGCACCGCATACCACAGTGCCGGGCGTGGTGGCTCACCCCTGTAATCCCAGCACTCGGGAGGCAGAGGCAGGAGGATTGCTCTGATGTGAGTTTGAGGCTGAGCTCAGGGCCAGCCTGAACCACAAAAGTGAGACCCTGTCTCAAAAAAAAAAAAAAAAAAAAAACCTAAAAAAAAAAAAAAAACATTTTAAGAAAATGAAATAAAGATTCTTTTCAGCAGCCATGACAACTGCTATTATTGCTTCACAGCAAAGAAGCACCCATCAGCAGATAAGTAAATGAAAATGTCTAGTGAAAAAGAGAAGCATATAAATAATATATCATAGTTGCTTAGTATAAATTAGATACATAATTAGAGTCCTGTGAAACATAAATAAAAGTTACAAATCTGAGAGAATTCCTCCACCAAAAGAAAAAAAAAAGCTTTAATGTTTAAAATATCCATCTGTCAATGCCAACATTGAGAGAAATGTACAAGTTACTTCATTTCTGTAGTTTAGTATAAATCCCCCTGGATCAGCACACCTCTGTATAAGAATCATCCCATTTTAACATCAGACAACAACATACCAGAAAAAGTGACCTTCAGACTTTGTTATTTTAAAACAAATGAATCAAAATAAATCATTGTCAAAAGAGCCATTATAAAAAAGAATTTGATTATAACCCAATTAATCTTCTATAACTTTGCATTGTTTTTAAGTCACAAGTATTTGTGAAAATAAAATCATACCATATATAATTATACCTATATATTACACACACACACACACACACACACACACACACACACACATACACACACACACACACACAACTCATGAACCACAATACTTTTTTAATCTTTAGTTTCAATGTTGAAAGAATGATACAGGCATTTACATTGTGCATTTTAAAAACTGTTAAATCCACTTGTATAATTCACTAGCTTTAATAGTTTCAAAACATGATGGTTTATCCTTGAAAATTTTAGCTCTTCTGTGTACAAAGAATATATGATCACAGCTGAGGAATAACACAGTCCTCGTAGTCCCTCTGCCCCTGTCTCTACCCTGGTTCATGGCTCCCAGCTCCCCTTGTGGACTCCCTCATGCCATGCACCTTGCTATGTAGACCCTTTTCTTTTGTCCAGTGGCCCCTTCTCTCCTCTTAATTCTCCTTAGGGACAGAATTGAATGAATTTCTGATCTTGTTCTGATAGTCTACTAGTTATCACCTACTTACCAGAAGCTTTAAAAAGACTAAAAAAGAAAGTTTAAAAAACTCTACATTTTCAGCACAGCCTTCTGAAGACCAGAGTCTCGCATTCAAAAGTTGAAAAGACAGGAAATTCCAAGCACACAAAGAATTTGAGTCCTTGGTTCATAAATGTTGTATCAGTGTGATTTGACATTTACTTCCTGAGTTCTGGAAACACGATGGTTTGGCTGGTTGCCATGCAAGAATTACTTTTACAGTTGGCAACCTCACTACTATTTGCAGTCTACTGCTGAAGAAAGACAACTTCATCACAGTCAAACATATAGGTTAAGTTTGCATATCCAAAAACAAATATTGTGGAAATCTGTAACTAATGCCGATAGTGGCTGTGAGTTTCTAACAATGAGAACAAATTCTACTTTGCTTCATTAACCAATAAGTATCTGTGGTACAATTATATATTATTGGATTGTTCACATAATTCAGAACTCCATCTTTTAATTCTCCCTCAAGTAAACACAAATCAGACAGACATCCACACCATCTTCCCAAAGTCTACATAGACAAACTCATAGCTCAAATGTACAGCCCATGAAAACATCTTTTTTTGAACTGTGTACACATTAAGTATAGATATAATTATGTCATATTCTCTTTTCCTCATTATATTTTACATTTATATCTATATTTTCAATTTTTAAATTGAGTTTATTAGTAATAGGAAGAAAAAGTTCAGAAGAAAAGGAGAATGAAGGGACAGAGGAAAGTAAAGATGAGAAAGAAAAATTTGAAAGTAAAAAAGAAAAAAAATGGATACACCTTCAATTTTAAAGAAATTTCAAAGAACATTGATAATGTCACAGATCAGGAAGAAAATAATTATATGATTTGGGAATAATGTAAAGCAGTCATCGTAGAACTCCTGATTGAATAGTATGAAGTTACAGAAATTTTTGAAAGAGAGAAATTAGCTCTTTTTTTCTTTCCAAAATGAAATAAATTTGCAAATAATCACTCCTTGACAGCAGGTACTGAGATCATTTTTCAGAAGTTTCTGGCATAATTCAGCTCTTTTCCTTTAATTATTCAGTTGTGATCATAGTTGACTCTGATATGTTTCTGTCCACACATGATTCATCAGGAGTCTTTATTAAGAGCTTTTAAAACAGGTTTTGTAATCAAGAGTTCTCTAAGAAATGTCTGTTATTCTGGAGTCTGTTCCAAAACTATCTGGCCTCAGGTTCCACATTTGTCAATTGAGGACTCTAAATTTTATGGATTATAACATTTTGTGATTATTCTTTCTAAAGTATTTTTGATCAAAAGATTTCTAGGTTGCTATCTCAGAATAAGCCAGCAACAAGTCTTGGCAAGGCTGTGTAGAAGGAACCCTTCTCCACTGATGGTAGGAATGTAGACTCGTACAACCTCTGTGGAGATCAGTTTGGAGATTACTCAAAAAACTACAATTAGAGGTATCATTTAGCCCTCCTATTCCTCCGTTAGGTACATATACAAAAGAATTAAAAGATTCATATCACAGTGAGATATGTGCACCCATGTTTATAGCAGCTCACTTTGTGGTAGCTAAATCTTGGAAACAGACAAAATGTCCATCAACTGGAGACTGGATTAAAATTTGTGATTCTTCTACAGAATGAAGTATTACTCTGCCATAAAAAATGATAAGATTGAATCATGTATACTTAATGGACGTATTTTGCATATCCTTATAAGTGAAATAAATAGGGCACAGATGTGTAAATATTATATCTTTTCTCTGGTATGAGAAAATGAAGATGTGAATGAGTTCTAGATTATATGTTATATATTGCAAAATAGAAAATACTCAAACAGAAATGGGGTGGAGGGATAAATAACAGGGAGAAAAATAATGAGATTATACAAAAAAAGAAAGGAAATAAAGCTAATGTATATAGGGGGTGGGGTGGTAGGGTGGATAGGAGTATGGCAAAAAAATGAGAATTAAGTTGTGTCATATACGGGTACAAATTCTCATTGTTGAGTGCAATCATGATGTGTATAAGTAATGTACCAATAAAAGTTTCAATTTAAACAAAAAAGAGACTTCTAGGCCTTTCCCACATAGAAAACATCTATGCTTTTAGATGAGTGCAAATCTTATAATAAAATTCTTATTTTTTTGTCTTAGTCTTGTAGTGCAACTTCTTGCTTTTTTTTTTTTTTTTTTTTTGAAACAGGGTCTCACTTTGTAGTTCAGGCTGACCCTGAGCTCACTACATAGACCATGGGGAGCCTTGAACTCACTGCAATCCTCCTGTCTCTGCCTCCACAAGGCTAAAATTACAAGCATGAGCGAACATGCACGACACTGTGGCATGTGGTACTGATTGCTGCTGGATGTGTCTCCACTCCCAGCACTGTTGTACATGGTTACTGGGAATCGAACCCACGACCTTACACTTGCAAGGCAGCCACCGGAACTATGGAACTAAATTCCTGGCCTCACTGCATGCACTTCATTCTGATTCCCTTGCACCTTCCCTTTCTGGACATAAACAGAAAAGAAAGTTCAAGATTAAGTATCAATTCTCCCCAAAAGATAGTTCTGCACAATTGTTTCTCTCTCATTTGTACATTTCTTATTATAAATCTGTGTATATATATTCACTTATTTTTTGGCTATATACAGATATATAACTCATAAAATTTCACAATTTTATGAGATAATATCCTTAGGAAGGCTTTAAACTTATAAGAAGTTGAAAGCAAACTTTATTTCTAAAAATATCAAATTCAAGTAGGATCATAATTAGGTTTTTTAATAAAAAAATTTTTAGGCTCACCTCATTCATTAAATTTTATGATCATTTTATTCTCTAAGATAGCTTAAGATATATCTGTTTCAGTTTTTAATTTTGAGACTCTAAGCATAAATTTCTCACAAACTCCACAGCATCCCTTCTAACCAATATATTTCATTATAGTCGATAACTACAACTTGAGGGAGAAAGCCTTCTCCTGCTACCTGAAGTGAGTTTCACGATAGTTTTGGAGGAGCTGAAAGGGATGCAGAAATAAGTGAGGTAGAGAAGTCCTTCCAAAGATGCCGTAGAAACTGAAAAGGTTGTTTATATCAAGGACACGACCATGTTGACAACAAGACAGGAGAACCAACTAGAAAGAATGAACCGCAGCGCGGCCCCGCTGGGGACCCTGCCAGGCCCAGCCTGTGTGCGGGGGCGGGGGTGGTTGAGAGATCTCATTTTACTCTCAGTGACCTCAGGGATCAGTGCCCTCAGCACTGACTTCACCTGATCATGCCTTCAGGCCACAGGAAAAGAACTCAATCTTCACTCTTTACAATGACTTCCAAGTTTATTCCATAGTGTATGAGGAGGAAAACATGTTAGAGACATTTCTATGAACATTCAGCAATGATGTCTGTATAATGCAAATAAATAAATAACTCCGAAAAGGATACTGCTAAGAAGCATTCTGTATGGCTTTTTATCAGCAAAAATCAAATGTCACATCAGTTTATCACAGAAATTCATTTCGTTAACTAGTGGTAAGCCATTAATAAGAACACTTTTTGAATGTAAAACTCCTTCCTTGAAATTTACATGACTTTTGTGATTTTTAAATAATATGTGAGACAATTTAAATGCCATTTGGGGTTGTCCTTAATTTATTTATTAGCACACATTTATTATACATATTGATCACATGCATGATAGGGAGTTCTTATCTGTACACAATATATCTTAATTCTTTCATTTCCCTGTTTTCCTATCAACTCTTCCGTCTCACCTCCTCTCTCCGTCTGCAAAAGCTTTTTGAACATTTCTCCACATTCCTTTTTCCCTTCCTTTCTCTATTCCTCCTCCTGTTACCTTTCCCATGTGGACATTTTTTTCCTACTTTCCAATACCTATCGTTATTTTGCTCCTTCATTACCCTTGGGATTTCTCACACAAGAGGAATAATAGGATATTTAAACATATGTGTCTGACTAATTTCACTTGAATGTATAGTCTCAAAGTACATCCATTTACCTAAAACCGTCTCAAGTTTATCCGTCATTGTGGCAGGGTAGTACAATAGTATTACATATTAAAAAAAAAAAAAAAAAACATATATCCTTTGGAATTTCCATTTTTCCTATGGAAGGGTATTTAGACTAAGATTTAACTATTATAAACTGAACTGCTATCAATATGGGTGTACATATGTTACCGGGGTGTGTTGCTTCCAACGCCTTGAGGGAAATATAAAGAATGAAAATTGCTGGATCTACTGGTGCCCCTAGTATCAGCTTTTTGAGAAATATCTATATTTACTTTTGTATTGGTCATACCATTTATATTATCACTATCAGTAGAAAAGGTTCCTTTTACCTCACAGACTACTCAGAATTTCTTAGTTGCTGATTTCTTGATGATAGCCACTATTTATGGAATGAGTTGGAATCTCACTGTTGTTTTAATTTCCATTTCTTAAATGACCAGTGTTGTTGAACATTTTTTTCATATATTTACTTGATGTTTGTACTTCTTCATCAAGGTAGTGCATACTCATTTCAGGTGCCCATTTTTAGACTGGGCCTTTAATTTTGTAGGGTTTGATTTTTTGAGTTGTTTATATTCAGCACGTAGGATGCTGTAATAGCATATTTTAAAAGCCTGTTTGTTGAATGAATAAGTGTACTATTTTCACTTGACTATTTTAACTAACTTAACTGACTTTAATGGCTTGCTCTGTGCTATGATTGCACTTTTGTGAGAGGAAGTTATTCTTATTCTCAGTTTATTGACTACATATGTAGCTTAACAACATAAATTTATAATTTATTCAAGGCTTCTTTACCCTGCAGTAGGAATAGAATAAAGGTCATAGTGCAGGAATTGGCTTCATGTGGGTCTTTGCCAATATAATGAATTCACTCATTAATATTTAAAAAGTCTTATTGTATATGAAGCTATGCACTGGACACTAAGAAATTAATATTTTAAAACATTTCAGGTATCTTCTTTTTGCCTCCAAGAACTTTCAGTCTGTCATACACTTCCTCTTAAACTCTATTAGAATTTTATTGTACTTAATTATTTAATGACGTTCTTGTAGGAAAATTAAACATAAAGACTCCTTTTGGCTTCATCTCATTTTCCCATTTAACTTTCCAACAATTACACAAAGTAGATAAAGCCATTATCATCTCCATTGTATGTTTTCCCAGGTTGAAAAGGTCAAGTCACTTTCCTCAAACCATTAGTCTTTGCTTTCACCCTCTTCTCACTGTTTTCACCTGTTTTTCAGGCAGTTTGGTAATAAAAGCCTGTCAGTGTTGTGCAAGTGGTGGTACTGTGAAGATAAGACTCTTAAATCACCATTACTACTGTGTTTGTTTAAGGATGTAATTTACCTGATTTTATCCCTCAAGTTCCTGACTAATAAAATAAGTTGTATATAGGCTAACAGCAAAAGATATGTATAAAAGGGCCATCTAAACTATAGAGTACTCTTATGTTCAGAAATTTAATCTTTCCCTGCCAATGACATAAAGCATTTTTCTATCTAATATATTCTGAAAATGCTAGATAAACAGTATCTCTCATCATCCTTCTCCACTCATTACTCCTGGTCCATCAAAAGAAGAAATCTACTTCTCCACATGCTTTAAGATGGATAGATCCTGTGGCCTTTTAACCAATAGGATCTAGAAAGAGATGCTGCCCCAGTTCCTTACAGATTTCTTACTGCATCCATTCATATTTTGCATTCTTGAAGCTTTCTCTCAATAGTTGTTCATTGAATATTTTTTCTAGAGACACAAGCATCATTCTCTGAGAGCTCCCAGCCATTAAAAAGGACACATGTATTCCAGTCAAGGCTGCTGGTGGAGCTCCCAAAGATCAGCCACATCGACTGGCAGCCATGTCCTTTGCAGCACTGACTTCACAGGCTGGTCAGCCTTCAGATGACTGGTCACAACCGGTATCTAATGGCAGAAACTGGGAGAAACCCAAGCTAGGATCTCCCAGCCTAGAATGTGGCCTGCAGAACATATGTGACAATGGTATATTAGGTAATGTGAAGTAGAATAAAAGGTACAGTAGGGAGGACAGTAGGGGAAAGAAAAGTACAAAATGAAAAAATAAGAATGGAAGAAAAAAAGCTTCTGTAAATAGAGAGGGATGAAGGAGTGGAAGGGAGAGAAGGGGAATGGGAAACAATAAAAACCAAGGTATACCATGTACTAGTACAAATTTCCAGTGATGAATATGATCAAAATATATACCTAGAATAGACCAATAAGCTTATGGGTAAAAGAAAAATAGCAAATTGTTTTAAGCTACTTGGTGTTGGGGTAATCTCTCACACAGACAACCAGAGTGCCAGATAGTTCACTAGCATAGTCACATTAATAGCAGTAGTATGTAATAGCTAAACTAAGGAGACAACTCAGATTCTCATCCACAGGTGATGGATAAAGATGCATTTACTTGTAAAATGGAGCACTACTTACCATAAAGAATGATACACTTGAGACAGTATTATACTTACACCCCCGATTCTATCTCCACCTTCCTCTGCACTTAACTATATCACTGACTTTCAACCTTAGATTAGTTTCACCTCTTGATTTTTTTCCAGTATTTTGTGAAAACTGTTAAGCATAAAAAGATTTTTTCAGTTAGTTCTCATCTCCTTGACACCTGTGTTCTGTCACTAACCTGGTTTTACAGTGTTTTATTCTCTATTTACCCTTCAGTTAACAAGTGTTTCTGGTGCATGCACTCTGAAGTAAATGCAAGCCTCACTCAACAGATCCCAGAATATCACTGCATCAACTGTGCATTTGCTGAGTTTTGATAAACACAAGTGTTCCAACCCAGTTCCTCTGCATACAGAGACCAATACATTATCACCCTACATTTTTCCTAACCAGCTCTTCTCTTTTGAGATAACCTTCTCTAACCAATTCCCTCTCAAGATTTGTCAAGTTTTAGAGACCAGTTTAAATTTGTTTTCAATAGTAATGAATTATAGACTGAGCAAGATGGATTTTCAAATATAAGTTCTCTTAATTTTAAGTAATCATCTCAGGTAAATTACAGCCAGTGGTTTTCATCTATATTCTTCTTTTATGAGGGTCATTTTTCTTCAGTGAAAACTTCATTTCTGATTTTTATAATTATAAAAGTAATGCACATAAATTGTTGAATAATTGAACACAGACTATGAACAGAGTTGAGGTAAGAGCCCTCTGAATAGTCATACCCTAAAACAAATGCTAAATAACTATCTTTGGCAAAATATCTAATTTTCTTGTAGTTTGATTTCATCTATTAAATGAAAATAATAATGAAACTCTTGAAGCTTCATTTTGGATTATATTAAACAATACACACTAGTAATTTATAAGACCATAGAACATAGCAAATGTTCAATAGTGTTAGTAGCATTTGATAATAGTTTGGTATATTAGCATGTTTCTTTCAAGATAATAATCTATTATGAATACTTATATGTATCTATCTTTAACAGATACTTTTCATAAGTGTCCCATTTTTTTTTTTTTTTTTTTTTTAGGTTTTTTGAGACAGGGTCTCGCTTTGTGGTTCAGGCTGGCCCTGAGCTCAGCCTCCA
>PVIR01016870.1:5864-35979 GCA_004026965.1 Petromus typicus
ATCATTTTTCCCCCTTCACCCTATTTTACATTGAGCATTTTCTATTTCACAATATATAACATACAAATTTTTGTGATTGCTACATCTTGGAAACAACCCAAATGTCCATCAACTGGAGACTGGATAAAAAAGCTGTGGTTCTTCTACACAATGGAGTATTACTCTGCCATAAAAAATGATAAGTTTGAATCATTTCTACTTAAATGGACATACCTTGAGGATATCCTCATAAGTGAAATAAATAGGGCACAGATAGGTACATTTCGCATCTTTTCTCTGGTATGAGAAAATCAAGATGTAGATGAGTCCTAGCTTTGTATGTTATATATTGTGAAATAGAAAATGCTCAATGTAAAATAGGGTGAAGGGGGAAAATGTTGAGATTGTAACAAAAAAGTAAGAAAACAAATTTTATGTATATGGGGGGTGGTAGGGTGGGTAGGGCTATGGGAAAAAATGAGAATTAAGTTGTGTCTTATACTGGTACAAACCCCCATTATGGAGTATAATCATGATGTGTATATTTAATGTACCAATAAAGATTAAAAAAATGAAAAAAAAACCAACAAAAAAACCAAATTGGGCTGCTATAAACATGGGTGCACATATGTCACTGTGATATGAGTCTTTTAATTCTTGTGTGTATATACCTAGCAGGGCAATGGACGGGTCAAATGGGACCTCCAATCCTAGCTTTTTGAGGAATCTCCAAACTGATTTCCACAGAGGTTGTATGAGTCTACACTCCCACCAACAGTTGAGAAGGGGTCCTTTTTCTCTGCAGCCTAGCCAACATTTGTTATCCCTGTAGCCACATAACGTGTTGTGCTTGGCCTTGGAACAAATCATTTTCCTTAAGGCATTGACTTAGGTCAATATCTCTTTCCTATGACTCTATAATTCGACACTTGGAGAAACTGTGGGAACCTCAGTTCAGCTACTAGTAATCTTGGTGACTTTAAGTAAGTTGCTTTATGCTCTCTATGCCTCTGTCTCATTTGTGATATGAGGCTGTTGCTGACCTCATCTCATCTCATAAAATGTTTGAGAGAATGAATGGGAAAAGGAATGCCCTTAACATTGCTACGGTCTGCACTTTTAGTTCCTTGTCGCTAAAGTGTGAGGAAGGGAGAGGCACACAGATGTAGCAGAGAGTAACTCTATCCACAAGCTTTTTCAGAATTGCACAACTACTGTGGGTGACTGTACAGCTCCCATCACTGTTGTTAAGGCTGAGAACACTTTGGAATGTTTAGGAGATTCTCAGTCAGGAATGAAAATTGTTGTTAACCACCCCCTTATTTAAAAGCCAGGAGCTCTGCCACTATGCCTTCTTTGGATTAGCTGGATACAGAAAGGCCAGCACTCTGTTGGAGATAAGAAGATACAGTGTGTGCCCAAGTGAAGGAGAGAGAGAGGGAGCGAGAGAGAGAGACAGACAGACAGACAAGAAACAAATACAGAAACAGAAACACAGAGACTGACAAAGACTCTCCTGTCATCACAGCAGTAGATTAAAGGCCAGGATAAAGATACCTCTCCTAGGAACTGAATGACTCATTTCTATTCATCTCATGGGGCTTTCCTTTTACATGTGACTCGGGCTTTAGGACATTGGTATTTTGTTTGTTCTGCTCAGTATTGTAGGCTAACAGTGACTGAAACTACTACTGTAGTATCCCTTCCACTCACAGACTGGACACATGCATCATAATGTAGTGGAAAAGACAGTACCCTTTAGGTGGTCTCTATATATTTTCTGTAAAGGCAAACCCTAAAGGAGTTCTGAGACTGGTGTGCAGTGCACTGGCTGAAAATAGGAGTTGTTCTGAAAATGCAAGTATTTTTTGCATTGCCACTAATAAAGAAACAACATTTTTATATTTTTATGAGTTCTGCTTCTATTTTTCAGAAGTCTTCAGAACAATGTTCTTAAGCCCAATCTCTAATGACAGAGATTTTAAGACCATGCAGGTCTTCACATAGCATAGGTGATTTTTAAATTTAGCATTTCTTTATCATGCATCAGTGTCTCAATGTTTACATCTGTTCTTACATTTCAAGTCACCCCCCTGGCATAATAGAAAGAGTAACAGAGTATGTGAATCAGGAGAACTCATTTTTCCATACTTAAACTGCTTAATTTCTCTAAGCCTGGATTCCTTGTTCCCCAAATGAGGTTCTAAAGCTCAGTATTCTCTAATGTCCCTATCATCTTTAATTGTCTATGATATTATGGTTTGGGGGTGAAAAGAATAGCATAAAGTGACCAAAGATAAGAAGGAATCAAGTTGGGAGGGCAGTGTGGCACTTAAAATCTTTACCAATTAGAATCCATGCTTAAAGAACATGATGACAATACAGTGTCATCCAACCCATGCTTGTAGAATTCTGATATCACTGGTTGCTGTTCACTTTGGTACTAGGCAGAATGGTAGACTAGTTCTTTCTGCCTTTAAACTTCCATTGCTATTGTCCTTTCAAAGAAAATATGATCTCAACTATGTAAGTAAATACAATACAAATCACATAGAATCTCTTGAGTGGAGAACTCAAGAGCACCAGTAGGATCCAGATTGGTGCAAGCTAGGTCTCACAGGTCAGTAGAGTCTTTCATTCTCTCAGCATTCCACATAAAGGAGTGTTTGGCCTGGCATGGCAAGACATGTGAAGGTTTAATCTTCAGAAAGTGAACACATAGTATAAGTACAGGTAAAAGCATAGGTAGAGTAAATAATATAGATGAAATAAATACAGGTAAGTATGAGAGCAACCACACAAGGAATGGAGGTTACAGAGCCTGAGCTTGAGTATCAGCTTTTCAGGGGACTTGCGTGCTCTTCCTGATATTGTCTGGAGCCTTTGTGACAAGCTGGGGCCCAGAACTGATCCATCAGTGAGAGGAAAAGGGAGCCACCAAACCCACCTCTCATACTGCCAGTCAGCCTTGAGAGTGCTGCAGGGCACTGGATGGCTTGCTCCCTTTTTGCGAATCTCCTCCGGCAGCTTCTCTGATGACATGGCTCATGTTGCTTCCTTTTCCAAAATTGTTTTCATACCAATTGCCTATATTATCTAATTCCCAATATGTTGTATTGGTATTTATATTAACACATTTATGTTTAGTATTTTTTCATAAGTGGTTCCATTTGAATCTTGTTTTTCAAAATGTATCTAAGGGTTACCTTACTGGTAAGTATCATGTGTGTGTGCACACACACACACTCCTTGTGCCCACAGTCACTACAGAATAGAACTATCAAATCTCAATGAATTCTTGCTAATGTTGTCTCACAAGGACTTCATATAGATATGAATGTCTGACAAGATGCCTGAGAAACTGCCAAGAAAATATTCTGAAATTTGACAATTTGGAACCCACTTATCATAGTAAATATAGAAGCCTTTCCTTAATTTTGCTCTTTTCTGATCACTGTTTTCAAAGATGTGAGTTCCTGTCTTCTTTTCAAAGAATTAAATAAAGAGACAAAATTTTTTGCACTCTAATATGAAGTTCCATGGTTGGAATCATTTTGTGATAGCTGGCCCAACACCCTCTCAAGACCTTTACCTATATCCTCATCCACATTTCACCTTATAGTGACTGGAAATTACTACTCCCTTTTGTCTGTCTATTACTGAATATGATCAGAGATTACTGCTGAACTCTTGCCCACTTTTGCCCTGTGTTTCCCAGAATGATCTCCATGGAACTCTTAAGATTTTTTGAAAGTTGTGTTTAAATAAGCTTGGGAAATGCTATGTCCCCCACCTAGTCTTCATCAAGGATTGTTATATATTAAAAGCATTTACACTTTTTGGCAGAATTGGTTTAGCTTTGTTTAACTTAGTTCCCAAGATTGATTTGAATAGAAAAACTTTTAGAGGAACATATTTAAAAATCAGAGTTCTGGGCCGGGGATATAGCTCAGTGGTTCCAGTGCCTGTCTTGCAAGCACAAGGACCCGGGTTCAATCCCTGGTAACCACATAACAATACTGAGTGTGGAGACTCACCCCAGCAGCAACCAGTACCACATACCACAATTGCCGGGCATGGTGGCTCATGCCTGTAATCCCAGCACTCGGGAGGCAGAGGCAGGAGGATTGCTGTGATATGAGTTTGAGGCTGAGCTCAGGGCCAGCCTGAACCACAATGCAAGACCCTGTCTCAAAAAACCCTAAAAAAAAATAATAAAAATAAAAATCAGAGTTCTAACTAAAGATTATAATTTACCTAAGTATCTCTGTTCCAAAGAAGAATTTTGAAGAAAAATCAAGGAGATATAATTGGAGATACTTTTATTTCACATAATTTTAATGGAATTAGAAGGGCAAAAGTGGAGGCAATAGTGAAAAAATAATGAAAATTCAATTGAATTTGCAGATGGTCCTAAAAAAGAAATGCTTTCAAATATCAATGCATAGTCATTCTTCTAAAGTAGAACAAAATGTTTTTTAGAGTATTTAAAAACTAACAATTCATAGATCAAATAAGAAGCATTTGCAAAATAGGCACACATTCAACCTGTTCTAGGAATCCTGGGCGCTATCTGTCCCAATTGGTAATTGGAGACTCCGCCTCCACATTTCTATGTTTAGCTCTTGGTTTCAAGAATCCGAGCTGTGTATCAAGAGTCCTCCTGATGGTCCGGGTTCTGGGTGAGTTTGTCTGACAGGAAGAAACAGCAAGAGATCAGAATGGTGAGGTCAGTTAGCTACCTCCCTAATTCTCCACTGCAAGTTTATTAAGGCTAGATATTTCCCCCTGCTGAAGATCACAGCCCTCCTCCACACAGCTCGCTCCACATAGATTTCTGAGCCCAAGTCCTGGTCAGCATACCTTCTTCCTGATTCCCTCACTAGGCCTCTGATTGATAATAGCACACTGCTATATTTGTTCCTGATAATGTACTAACCCATGAATGAAATCACTAAACCTTGATTTCACCTTGATAAATTCTCTTTAGTAAAATCTCCTTTAATTATCTCAATTTAAGTATTTCATTAATTTTTTCCCATAATTCTATTCAATGTACTCTGGGAAATTTAGAAGGAATGTGAAAGGCACTGTCTCTACTTCAGGGAGCTTTACAGCATGGCTGAGAGTCATGCCATAAAATTCTCCCAGAAGGAATGCATACTGACACAACGTCCACAGCAGTGGGAGGGAGATTCTATACAACGGTGACCTGTGTTTCCTTTTCTATTTAATTTTTTTTACCATTATTGAGGTATAATTGATATTAATTAGAGTATAATATTTAAGTATATAATTTAATAAGTTCTGACATATGTATATACCCATGACACTGATCAACATCAAGGTAAGGAATTTATCTATCATCCCTAACAATTTTCTTGTGCCCTTTTGTGTATTCTTTCACATGTCAAGTGTCCCCCTGCACAACCTACCCACTATCATGGATCTAAATTTAAAGTATAGGTAGTTTGTTCGCATTTTCTAAGATTTTTTATTTATGTCATGATCAAAATATACGGTGAATGTTTACTTTTTTAAAAAATCACCAGAGTAAAAGACACATTGCCATTAATGACCCTTAAAATACTCCCCCTCATATCCAACACAGCTGTCATTCTTTATAACTTTCTAAAACAGTTTCTTTTTTAAAAATTGATTTTATTAATATATGTTATGATACATTATCATATTCAACATTGAGGGTTTTACCAGTACATGACACATCTTAATTCTCATTTTTCTCATTCCCCCACCTTCCCTACAACTCCCTGCCCCATATACATGTGTGTGTGTGTGTGTGTGTGTGTGTGTGTGAGTGTGCGCCCACGTTTATAGCAGCTAAAGAAGTTTCTGAAGTCCTTTTTTATGTCTTTTTGTGGAGTGATAAAAAATATGATAAATACTGCTGTTGAGTGCCATCCAAGAGAAAGACAGGCATCATTTCAGGACACTGAGGCAGCCACAACTGCACAACTAAAATCACTCATAAAGGAGAACTTCTAGAACTGCATCAGAAAGCTGCAAGACTCGTGCAATAGGGGACTTAATGGCAATGGAACTTTTACATTTCTATCAAATCTCATAAATGAAATGATAAGTGAGTAGGAATTTATTCTATTTTATTATTTTGGTTGCTTTCATTCAGCATGATTGTTTTCCTCTTTATTTCTATGCAGTATTCCATTATATGAACATACCATTGTTTATCCATACACCTGTTGACAGACATTAGAGTGGGTTCCAGTTTTCAAATAAAACTGTTATGAAAATTTATATATAAGTCTATTTATAGGTATACACTTCATTTTACTTGGATAAATCCTTAAAGTCGGTAGGTGAGTAACATGGTGGATGTATATTTAACTTTTAATCACAATGCCCTACACTTTTGCAAAGTGCTTTCATGTTTCTACTAACAGTGTTTGGACACTCCAATTGCTTCGCACCCTCACCAGCACTTGCTATGGTTAGTCCATTCAGTATTACCCAGGTGTAGTGGTTTCTCATTGTAGTTTTAATTTGTATTTCCCTAATAAGTAATTTTGTTGTGTTCTTTTTATGTGCTTTATTTGCTCTCTGTATATCTCCTTAAACTGTGTGTTAAAATTTTTGTCCATTTTAAATTGATACTTTTAAATTATTGAGCTGGCAGAGTTTTTATTACCTATTCTGACTACAAATTAGTATGTGTGTGTACATATAGAGCATATGCTGTGTATGACATAATGTGCATTATTTTCTCTATACCTATTGTTTGCTAATTCTCTTTAGCAGTGTCTTCATAAAAGTATTCAACTTTGATGGCATTTAGTATATAATTTTTTTATTTATGGGTCATTCTTTTGATGGCACATATAAGAAATCTTTGCCTAATCCAAGCTCATAAAACTGGTTCCTAAAGTCTTGCTCCAAAAAGATTATAGTTTTAAGTTTACATTTAGATCTATGATCTGTTTGGAATGAATTTTTTCATATAATGTAAAATATGGATTCAAATACTTTTTAAAATATACTGTCATCCACTGATTCCGGTACTTTTTATTGAAAAATTATCTTATTTGCACTCCATTACAAAGCTTTGCACCTTTTAAAAAACATAGATTGGCCATATATTTGTAGATCTGTTTCTAGAGTCTGCTTTGATGCTATTTATATATGTTTGAACAAATACTACTACACTACTACACTGTACTGCTATGTCTTACAGAAAAATAATGTAAGTCTTTTGTTCCAAGATTTTTGTTCTTTCTTAAACTTGTTTTAGCTATTTTATTTTTTTGCATATACATATGAATTTTTGAATGAAGTAGTTAGGCTTTATGAAAGGCCTACAAAACTTTGCAGTAAGTATATTGAATCTGTATTTCAATGACAGAAGAATTGACATCTCAATATTTAGTCTTTTGTTCAATAAATAAAATATAGCTCTGTTGAGTTCCTTGATTTTCTTTTGTAATATTTAGAAGTTTTTCATATCTTTTATGAGATTTTGTATTTAATATTTTGATGCTGTTATAAATGCTATTTTCATTTCAATGTTGGGTTGCTTCTAGTGCTGTGTATAAAAATACTACTTATCTCATTTATGAGCATGTCCTCAAGGTATGTCCATATAAGTATAAATGATTCAAATTTATTTTTTATGGCAGAGTAATACTCCATTCTGTAGAAGAATCACAGCTTTTTTTATCCAGTCTCCAGTTGATGGCCATTTGGGTTGTTTCCAAGATTTAGCAATCACAAACTGAGCTGCTGTAAACATGGGTCACAGATAGGTAAATATCGCATCTTTTCTCTGGTATGAGAAAATAAAGATGTAAATGAGTTCTACAATCGTATGTTATATATTGTGAGACAGAAAATACTCGAAGTGAAATAGGGTAAGGGGGGAAAATAATGAGATTATAACAAAAAAGAAAAGAAACAAATTTTATGTATATGGGGGGTGGTAGAGTGGGTAGGGCTATGGAAATAAATAAGAATTAAGTTGTGTTTTATACTGGTACAAATTCCCATTGTGGAGTGCAATCATGATATGTATATGTAATGTACCAATAAATATTTCAACAAAAATACTACTTATCTTTATATAGTGACTATTTTCTCTTACCACCTTCCTAAGTTTACTCATTCTAGTAGAGATTTTGGCAGATTTCTTTCCATTTTCTACATATAATACATTTAAAATAAAGACAGTTTTAACCTCTTTTAATTCATCTGCATGCTTTTATTCTTTTTTTTTTTTTTACCTTAGTTCTGGCTATAACCTCTACTACATTCTTGAGTAGAAATGCTATGAGTGAAGATGTCTATCTTTTTTCCCTCACTTTAGAGTACTAGTAGGCACTTAGTTTTTCGCTATTAAGTATATTAATTCTCAGTGTTCTATGGATGACTTTCATCAGGTTCAAGGAGTTTTTTTCTATTCTTAGCTTGCTAAGGGTTCTTTTCAAAATCATACGTGAGTGTTGGATTTTGTCGAATGTTTTATCCAGATCTATTCTGATGATTTGTTTTTCAATTTTAATTTTTCAATATATGATGAAATGCATTCTCTGGTTTTAGAAAATGATAGTCCAAATTTCCATTTCTTTCCAAAACCTCACTTTGTCATTATGCTGTTTTGTTGGATTTAGTTTGTTAAAATTTTGTTTCAAATTTTGTATCTATATACATGAGGGATATTATTTTTAGTTTTCACCTATGGTCACATGAAGATTTGGGGCTACATCTAGACCCAAGCTATAACGACTATCTTCAATTTTATGGGATTGTTTGTATAAAAATTAGAATTATTTTTTGATATTTGGTGGGATTCACCAGTTTAAACTGTATGGGCCTGAAATTTCCTATGTGAGAAGATTTTTAACTATAAATTCAATTCTTTTAATGGAAATGGGGAAATTCTCATCTATGTATTCTCTTTTTAAAATGAGTGACGGCACACACTATAATCCCAGCACTTGGAAGGCCAAGTAAAGAGAACCCCTGGGATTCAAGGACAGCCTGAAATACAAAGTAAGACACTGTCTCAAATAACAAACACATCAAATGAAATTTTAAAATTTTCACTTGCAATTTCAAAAAGCTGAATATAATACTGTAAAAGTCTCTATAATTTCCCATATTATTCTTGTATTACCTACAAAATTTCCAGTAATGTTCATTCTTTCATTCCACATATTTGTAATTTATATCTTCTTTTTTCCTTAACAATGATGGGTAGAGTTTTATCTATTGTATTGATCTAATAAAATAAATAAATTTTGGTTTCATTAATTTTCCTGTATTATTGTCTGTTTGGTGTTTTACTGATGTTCTCCAAGGCATTTTCTATTTAACTTTCTTTTGTCAACTTTGGTTTAATTCACTTTTTTTTCTAGTTGTTTAAAATGTTAGCTGTTGGGAGCAATTCTAAATAATTTTTGGGAAAAAATCATTTCATAATTAGAATTATGATTAAGCCTACTTTTCCTGCCTACAAGCCAGCTATGGCATACTAAGACATAACTTCATTTTCATCTCCGGTCACATCTCAATGATCCAAAGATGCTGTGTTGCTCCAGGGCAAGATCATGCCAGCTGAAGACCTCCTGGGGGCTAGACAATTTCCTAATCAACAGAAGTTCCTCACAGTTCCAGGATGTACTGAACCTGCTGCTCTCTGAGTGACGCATTACATTCATTATTCCCAGTGTACTGAATAAAGTGTGGTGAGTTCCGGGTTTTTCCCATCTTTGCTGTCTAGAGCAGCATTGATCAGGCCCCAAATTCAGCTTTTTATATACCTTCACTGTCTATATATTAATTAATGTGCTGCCATGGCTTACAGGAGACTAGGACTTAACTGCAGAGTTTCCAGTTATGTCACCTTTCACTGTTAGCTACTATTCTGACTTTTTGATTTACATCAAAGTTTGATATTGTTGTATTTACTTCTATTCAGGTCAAAACATGTTCTATATTTTCTTTTGATTTCATCCTTAACCCATGAGCTATCCATATGTATGTTATTTGGTTACCAACATTTTAGAGATTTTCCAGGGATCCTTTTGGTACTGCATTGATAGGAAATTTCACTGTGGTCAGAAGACATATTTTTATAACTTCTATCTCTTAAAATTTATTGAAACTTATTTATGCCCCCAAGTATGATTTTTCTTGGTACATATTCTATGGGTATTTGAAGTAATATGCAATTTACTCTTGATAGGTGGAGTGTTTCCTAAATGTCAATCAGGTCAAGATGACTGAAAGTGTTCAAATGTATATTGTTGGTAATTTTCTACTTGATTAGTTACCTGGAGGGGGATATTTTATCAATTATATTATGTGATCCCATAAAAGTCTGACAGGTTTTACATCATGTATTTAAAAATCTTATTATTAGATGCATAAATGTATAATACGGTAACATTCTCTTAGTAAATTGACTTCTTAATCATTATGAAATGACCTTTTAAAAATTTCTAATACTATATTTTATTTAGAAATCTATTCTCTCTAGTATTAACAGAGTCATTTCAGCTTTCTTTTGATTTGTATTAGCTTGATGTGTGTTTGTTTGAGGCAATATGTCACTGTGTAGTCAGCGCTGGCCTGGAACCTACTGTGTACCGTATGGCTACTCTCAAACTCTCAATCATCCTGCTCCAACATCCCAATCACGATCATGCTCAATTAGCATGGCATATTTTTACTCATCATTTTATTTTAAACATTTTTTGTATTGTTATAGGAAGTGAATATTGCTTTTTTACTCAGTGTAAAAGTCTACCTTTTACTGGGATATTCAAGTCTTTTACAACATATCTAATTATTAATATAGTTAGATTTTAAAATATCATCTTTTTAAAAAAATCTTTATTGGTACATTAAATAAACACATCATGATTGCACTCCATAATAAGGATTTGTACCAGTATAAGACACAACTTAATTAACATTTTCTCCCATAGCCCTACCCACCCTACCACACCCCATATACATAAAATTGTTTCCTTACTTTTTTGGTATAATATCATTATTTTTCCCCATTCACCCTATTTTACTTTGAGCATTTTTTATTTCACAATATATAACATGCAATTCTAGGACTCATTTCCATCTTTATTGTCTCATACCAGAGAAAAGATGCGAAATGTACCTATCTGTGACCTATTTATTTCACTTATGAGGATATCCTCAAGGTATGTCCATTTAAGTAGAAATGATTCAAACTTATCATTTTTTATGCCAGAGTCATACTTTATTCTGTAGAAGAACCACAGCTTTTTTATCCAATCTCTAGTTGATGGAAACTTGGGTTGTTTCAAAGATGTAGCAATCACAAATTGGGCTGCTATAAACATGGGTGCACATATGTCCTTGTGAGATGAGTCTTTTAATTCTTGTGTGTATATACCTAGCAGCACGATGGCTGGGTCAAATGGGACCTGCAATTCTAGCTTTTTGAGGAATCTCCAAACTGATCTCCACAGGGGTTGTACGAGTCTACAGTCCCACCAACAGTGGAGAAGGGTTCCTTCTTCTCCGCAGCCTCGCCAACATTTGCTGTTGGCTGAATCTGAAATGGCAGCATCTCTATGTGGAGTGAGATGAAATCTCAGTGTTTTTTTCATCTGCATCTCTAATGTTGAGCATTTCTTCATATGCTTCTCAGCTGCTCTTACTTCTTCCTCTGAAAAATATCTGTTCATTTCAGATGCCCATTTTTGAATTGGGTCATTAAATTTGGGTGGGCTGATTTTTTTGAGCTCTTTACATATTCTAGATAGTAGCCCTTTATCTGAGGAACAGCTGGTAAAGATTTTTTTTCCCACATTGTTGGTTGTCTTTTTGCACTGTTGGTGGTATCCTTTTCTGTGCAGAAGCTTTTTAAAAGAATGAGGTTCCATTTGTTAATTTCTTCCGCCAATTCCTGTGCTATAGAAGTTTGATTCATGAAGTCTTTTTTTTTTTTTTTTTGAGACAGGGTCTTGCTTTGTGGTTCAGGCTGGCCCTGAGCTCAGCCTCCAACTCACATCACAATCCTCCCGCCTCTGCCTCCCGAGTGCTGGGATTACAGGCGTGAGCCACCACGCCCGGCACTGTGGTATGTGGTATTGGTTGCTGGTGGGTGTGGGTCTCCACACCCAGTATTGTTATGTGGTTACCGGGGAATCGAACCTGGGTCCTTGCGATTGCGAGACAGGCGCCGGAACCACTGAGCTAACTCCCCGGCCCTATTCATGAAGTCTTTCCCTAAGCCAATGTCTTTGAGAGTTTTAATTAATCTGTTTTGCAACAGGTTTAGTGTCTTAATATTTAGGTCTCTTATCCACTTTGATATTAGTTCGGTACGTGGTGAAAGAGTTAGATCCAGTTTTAGTTTTAGGCCAGTTAAAGCCCAGTTTCTCTAGCACCATTTGTTAAAGAGGCTATCTTTCCTCCATTGAGGATTTTTGGCTCCTTTGTCAAAGATGAGGTGGCTCAATGTATCTGGAGTAGTTTCTGGATCTTCTAGTCTACTCCATTGATCCTCAGGTCTGTTACTTTGCCAGTACCATGCAGTTTTTATCACAGGGGCTTTATACTGTAATTTCAGGTTTGGAGTTGTGATACCCCCCACCATGTCCCTGTTGCTTAGAACTGCTTTGGCTCTTCTAGGTCTTTTGTGGTTCCAGATGAAAGTTTGAATTTTTTTCTCTAGATCTGTGAAATATGCTGTTGGGATTTCAATCGGGATTGCATTGAATGTGTAGAGCAGTTTTGGGAGTATAGCCATTTTGACAATATTGGTTCTTCCTACCCAGGAGCAAGGTATGTCTTTCCAATTTTTGATATCATCTTCTATCTCCTTTTTCAGAATGCTATAGTTTTCAGAGTAGAGTTCTTTCACCTGCTTTGTTAGATTGATTCCTAAGTATTTTATTTTTTTGGGTGCTATTTCGAAAGGGACTGATGCTCCAATTTCAATCTCAGTGGATCTACTGTTTGTGTATATGAAGGCTATTGATTTTTGAACGTTGACCTTGTAACCAACTACACAGCTAAAATTGGCGATTAGGTCCAGCAGTTTTTTAATTGGGTTTTTAGGATCCTCTACATAAAGTATCACGTCATCAGCAAATAATGACAATTTAACTTCTTCTTTTCCGATCTTTATTCCTTTTATTTCTTTCTCTTGCCTAATTACTATGGCTAATATTTCCAGAACTATATTGAACAGAAGTGGTGAGAGAGGGAATCCTTGTCTTGTTCCTGATCTTAGTGTGAAAGGTTTCAATTTTTGACCATTTAGTATGATACTGGCTGAAGGTTTCCCGTAGATAGCTTTTAGTAGTTTGAGATACGGACCATCTATTCCAATCTTCTGTAGAGTTTTGAACATAAATGGGTGTTGTATTTTGTCAAACGCTTTTTCTGCATCAATTGAGATGAGCATATGATTTTTGTCCTTAAGCCTGTTAATATAGTGTATAACATTGATTGATTTATGTATGTGGAACCATCCTTGCATCCCTGGGATGAATCCAACTTGGTCTGGGTGTATAATCTTTCTTATAATGTTCTGTATTTTGTTTTCCAGGATCTTATTGAGGATTTTTGCAATGATATTCATTAGAGATATTGCCCTGTAGTTCTCTTTTTTTGGTTGTGTCTTTCTCTGCTATTGGAATCAGGGTAGTGGTTGCTTCCAGGAATGAGTTTGGGAGTACTGTTTCCCTTTCAATTTCAATGAAGAGTTTCAGAAGTAGAGGCACTAATTCTTCTTTAAAAGATTTATAGAATTCAGCAGTAAAACCTTCAGGTCCAGGGATTTTCTTTGTTGGCAAGTTTTTAATAACATTATCAATTTCACAGATTGTTATTGGGGCATTTAACATTTCTATATCTTCTTTATTCAGCTTTGGGAGTTCATATGTGTCTAGAAATCTATCCATTTCTTCTACATTTTCCATTTTATTGAAGTATATATTTTCAAAGTAGGTGTTTATTATCCTCTGGACTTCCTCGGGGTCAGTAGTAATTTCTCCATTCTCTTTCCTAATAGCATAGATATGAGCCTTTTTCTTCCTTTGTTTAATGAGGTTGGCTAAGGGTCTATCAGTTTTGTTATCCTCTCAAAGAACCAGCTTTTTGATTCATTGATTTTTGGAACCGTTCTCTTGGTTTCTATTGCATTAATTTCTGCCCTGATCCTTATAATTTCTTGCCTAGTGTGAGCTTTGGGTTTGTTTTGCTCCTATCTTTCTAGCCGCTTGAGGTTCAGCATTAAATTGTTTATTTGAGGTTGCTCCGTTTTCTGGATATAGGCTTTCACTGCTATGAATTTTCTTCGTAGAACTGCTTTTATGTGTCCCTTAAATTTCTGTATGTTGTACTGGGGTTATCGTTTAGTTGTAAGAACTGCTCAATTTCTTCTTTAATTTCTTCTGTGACCCATTGGTTGGTCAGCAGAGTGTTTGTTGTTCACTTTCCATGTGTTTGTGAAGAGCCTTGGCTTTCTTTTGCTACTCAGCTTCAATTTCAGGGCACTGTGGTCCAACATAACACAAGGGATAATTTCAATCCCTTCGCATTGATTTAACCCTGTTCTATGAATGAGCACATGGTCTGTTTTGGAAAATGATCCAGGAGCAGCTAAGAAGAATGTAAATTCTGTCTTTGTGGGGTGAAATACTTTGTAGGCATCCTTTAAGTCCATTTGCTGAAGAGTCTGGTTGAGCTCAAGGTTTTCCTTATTGACTTTTTGTGCAGTCGATCTGTCTCTTTGTTACAGGGGGATATTGAAGTCCCCTACTATTATTGTATTGGAGTTTATCTGGTTTTTCAATTCCGTTAATGTTTGTTTGTTTGTTTTATCTTTATTGGTACATTAAATATACACATCATGATTGCACTCCATAATGGGGATTTGTACCAGTATAAGACACAACTTAATTCTCATTTTTTCTCATAACCCTAACCACCCTACCACCCCCCCATATACATAAAATTTGTTTCCTTACTTTTTTGTTACAATCTCAACATTTTCCCCTTTCACCCTATTTTACATTGAGCATTTTCTATTTTACAATATATGACATACAATGCTAGGACTCATTGTTTGTTTTGTATAGTTGGGTGCATTAGAATTTGGAGCATAGATATTTAAGATTGTGATTTCTGTCTCTTGGATTTTTCCCTAAACTAAAAGATAGTGTCCATCTTCATCTCTCTTCATCAGCTTTGGCTTGAAGGCTAATTTGTCTGCAAATAAAATCGCCACTCCTGCTTTCTTGGTGTTTCCTGTCTCATGGAGTATTGTTTTCCATTCCTTAACTTTGAGTCCATGGGTTTCTTTCTGAATTAGGTGTGTTTCTTGTGTGCAGCCGATTATAGAATCTTGCTTTTTGATCCACTCTGCCGGTCTGTATCTCTTAATTGGCGCGGTGAATCCATTGACATGAATGGTTATGACTGATATAGGTAAATTTAGTGCTGCCATGTTTTCCTGTTCTTGGCTGTGTTATTCTACTTTTGCCCTTTTCCCATCATTTTCTTGTTTGGTCCCATGGGTTGACTCGGTTAAGTCTCATGGATTTGTAACTTTCCTTATTTTTCTCCAAGATATTCTTTAAAATGTTTTGGAGCACAGGTTTCATATTTGTGAAGTTTTTCAGGTGTTCTTTGCCATGAATGTATTTTATTTCCCCATCAATTTTGAAGGATACTTTTGCAGGACACATTAGTCTAAGTTGGAAGTTGTTTTCCTTTAGGGCTTGGAAGACTTCACTCCAGGCTCTCCTTGCATTGAGTGTTTGAGTTGAGAAGTCCCCTGTGATCCTGACAGGCTTCCCTTGGAATGTAACTGTTTTCTTTTCTCTGGCTGCTTTCAGTATTTCATTCTTTTTTTGGATATCTGGCGCTTTTATGATGATATGTCTAGGTGTAGATTTTTTCATGTCATGGGCATGTGGCGTTCTGTATGCTTCATATATTTGTATGTCCAATTCTTTACCTTTTTCTGTGAAGTTTTCTGCCATTATCTCTGTGAATAGCTTTTTGATGTCTTTAGCATTGTCTTCTGCTTTCTCAGTGACTCCTGTCAATCTTATGTTATTCTTCTTTGAATCATCTAGGAGCTGTTGGATTGCCTTTTCATTATCGCTTGCTTTTTTTCCATAGATTATGTGTTTCCAGTTCATGGATTGAGATCCTGTCTTCTAGGTCTGAAATTCAGTCTTCTGCCAAATTCATGCTATTCCACAAACTTTCATTTTCTTCCTTAATTTCCTGGGCTTCTGCTTGTAGGTGTTGAAAAGGTTCCATTCCTTTTGCTATCTTAGATTCTATCTACTCAATGATTTCCTCTTTAGCTTTAATAATCATCGTGTTGACAGTGTCCAATATCTCTGCTTTCTTTTCAGAGATCAGTTCTGACTTCCATTTTACTAGATCTGCTTTGGTTACCATTTAGGAGGATCCTGGAGACTGGGCTTCACACTTCTCTATTTCCCTTCCCCCTGTGTTACCTTTGGGTGAGGATCTTTGTATCTGAGACTTTGACTGTTTCCTCATCTCTGACCTGCCCTGTTTTCTGGCGCTGTTTGTTGCAAGTCACTTTCCTCCTAATAGTTAGGAAACTTAAAATAGCATTGTTTCCTGGGTTGTCCTTTACAGTTTGTATTGGGACCTAAAGAAATACCCCTAATTCTGGCACACCATATGATGCACTTAATCGATACAGTCAGAACACCTTCTCTAGTCTCCTTTCGAGACAGGAGCACTGGCTCCTGCAGTGCTACAATGGCGCTGCCTGAGGTTCCAATGGGCCTGCCTGCTCACCAATACACAGTCTCTGGGCTTACTTGTCCAGTCGGCCTGGAGGCCAGTAGGCTGTAGGCCCTCTGCCGCTTCAGTGGTAGAGGCTGATGTTCCAACAGGCTCACCTACTCACCAATACATGGTAACTGAATGTGCTTCTGCAATTGACATGGAGAAAGTTAGACTCTGACCTGCTAACCTCAGTCCTTGGGGGCTTTTCCGGTGTGGGCCTGGAGGCCAGTAAGCTCCTAACATATCATCTTAGTGTTTTTCCTATACTTTGTTTTTTTAGGTATCTTTATTGGTACATTATGAATACACATCATAATCGCATTCAACATTAAGGCTTTGTACCAGAATATGACATGACTTGATTCTCATTTTTTTCCTTTTCCCCTGCCCTGCAACCCTCCCTCCCTATATACACAATCTTTGTTTTCTTTTTTCTTTGTTATTGCCACATTCATGTCCCTCTCATTATTTACACTTACTCTTTCCTTTTAAATATTTTCTACTTTGCAATATCAAGTATACATACTACAACTCATTTATGATTTCATTTTCTCATACCAAATAAAAGAGATCATAATTACACATCTGTGACCTGTTTATTTCACTTATGAGGATGTCCTCATAGTACATCCAGTTGAGTATGAATGACTCAATCTTATCATTTTTAATGACAGAGTAATACTCCATTCTATAAAAGAACTACATCTTCTTTGTCCAGTCTCCAGTTGATGGACATTTGGTTTGTTTCCAAATCTTAGCAATTACAAACTGAACTGCTCTAAACATGGGTGCACATGTGTCATTGTGATATGACTCTTTTAATTCCTTTGTGTATATGCCTACCAGAGCAATGGCTGGGTCAAATGCGACTTCCTAAACTCATTCCTGGAAGCAACTATTACCCTGATTCCAAAAGAAGAGAAAGACCCAAACAAAAAAGAAAACTACAGGCCAATATCCCTAATGAACATTGATGCAAAAATCCTCAATTTAACCAGTCTCTGATTGATGGCAATTTGGTATGTTTTCAAGATTCAGCTATTACAAACTGAGCTGATATAAACATACATGAACATGTGATTCCTTTGATTATTTCATGAATATACCTAGCAGAGAAATAGAAGAGTCAAAGGGGACCTCTAATCTTAGTTTTTTGAGGAATCTCCACACTGATTTCCACAGTGGTTGCATCACTTTACATTCCCACTAACAGTGGAGAAAGGTTCCTTTCCCTCCACAGTACTGCCAGCATTTGATACTAGTTGATTTCTTGATAATAACCATTCTTTCTAGAGTATGGTTGAATCTCAGTGTTATTGTCATCTGCAGCCTGAAGGACATAAGTAACTCAGTCTTGAAGCCCAGCCTCCATTCTGTTATTTGTTCTCCATCCCAAGTAAAAGCCACAACCACCTTGTCCTATCTCATTCCCTAAGTCATAATCATTCCCTGAGTCCCAGTACACTTTACCCTGACCTTGTTACACTTTTCCCCGACCTTGTCCTATCTCGTGTGTTCTGCCTACCAAAAGGGTTGATGTCATAAATCACATAAATAAAAAAGGGGGAGGGGGAAAAAGAAGAGAACCTATGTAATCTGCCAATACTATAAAAAAGACAAGCCTGCCCCATTTCGAGTTCTATGACTTTGCTCAGCAGACCCACAGCATCCTGTGTCAATAGAGTGCCTTTGTACTTGCATAGGAGTTTGAACTTATTTCTGGGTGGAGATTTCTGGAACCAACACAGCTCTCAAGTAACGAGTGATGTTAAATGTTTTCCTATGTTTGCTGCTTTTCTTCTTCATCTAAAAAAAATTCTATTCACTTCAGATTTCTACTTTTGAATTGGATCTTTAAATTTAGTGGGGATGGCTTTTTTTTTTAAGTTCTTTGTATTTTATGGATAGTAGACCTATTGCTGAGTAAAACCTGGTAAATTTTTTTTCTCACATTGTAGGGTGTATTTTCACTCTGTTGATAATTTTTCATTCTGTACAAAAGGTTGTTAATAAGATGAAATACCAGTTGTTTCTTCTTACTAGCTCCTGTTATACAAAGATTTTGTTCATAAAGTCTTTCCCAATGCCAGTGTATCCAAGAGTTCTACTTAACCTAACTTCCAGCAGGTTTATTGTTTCTGTTTTAATATTTAGGTCTCTAATTCACTTTGATTTTAGTTTGGTGTATGGAGAGAGACATAGGTCTATGTTTATTATTTGACAGATTGAAGCCCAGTTTTACCAGAACCGTTTGTTAAAGAGACTACCTTTGCTCCATTAAGGGTGTTTGGCTCCTTGTCAAAACTGAGAGAGCTTAATAAATCTGGAGAATGTTCTATACCTTCTAGCCTGTTCCACTGATCCTCAAATCTGTTTATTTGTAAATGTCATGCTGTTTTTATAACAGTGGCTTTGTAGTATAGTCTCATGTTAGGGATTGTGATACCCTTCCTACCATGTTTTTGTTGCTTAGAATTAATCTTCTTATTCTACATCTCTTCTGGTTAGAGAGGAATTTTTAGATTATTTTCTCTATATCTGTGAAATATGCTGTTGGAATTTCAGTGAGGATTGAATTGAATCTATATTGTAGTTTGGCAGTATGGCCATTTTGATCATGTTGGTTCTTCCCACTCAGGAACAAGGGCTATCTTTCCATTTTCTGATATCCTTTTCAATTTTCCTTTTAAGAATACTGTAGTTTTCAGATTAGAGATCTTTAACCTCCTTTGTTAGACTGATTCCTAGATACGCAATCTTCTACTTATCTTTTTAAAATTAGGCAGGGGTAAGCTGCAGCCAGGGCCATATTTGCCCAGCTCAGTCCAGAGCCTGCCAGCCTCCAGGCCCATGCCGGAAGCATGCCCAGGGACTCAGTAAAACAGTGGGCGGAGACGGGTAAGCCACAGTCAGCGCCATCTTAGCCAGGCCAGGTCCAGAGCATGCTGGCCTCCAGGCCCACACCGGAAGCGAGCTGAGGGACTCAGTAGAGCAGTAGGTCGAGCCAGGAAAGTTGCAGCCAGCACCATCTTAGCCACAGATGGTGGAAACCTCAGCCAGTGGCATTTTAGCCAAGCAAGGGGTGGAGCCTGTCTTTCTCCATGCCAACTACACTAGCACATCTGGGGCTCTGTATTGACTGTCGAAGAACAGCCCAAGAAACACTGATATTTGAAGGGTCCTAAATATTAGGAGGAAAGAGACTTGCAGCAAACCGCCAGAAACCAGGGCAGGTACAAAGCCAAAAGCAACAGCAAACACAAAAACTCAGAGATGAGGAAACATTCAAAATCTCACATACAAAGATTCTCAATCCAAAGTAACACAAGGAGAAGGGAAATAGAGAAGTTTGAAGGTCATTTTCTTCAGGGTTCTTGGACATGATAACCAAAGCAGATCTAGTAAAATGGAAATCAGAACTGATCTCTGAGATGAAAGCAGAGATATTGGACACTGTCAATATGATGATTAATAAAGCTAAAGAGGAAATCATTGAGTTCATAGAATCCAAGATAGCAAAAGCAATGGAACATTTTCAACACCTACAAGCAGAAGTCAAGGAGATCAAGAAAGAAAGTGAAAGTTTAAACAATAGAATTAATATAACAGAAGACCAAATTTCAGACCTAGAAGACAGGATCTCAGCCAATGAACAGGAAAGGTGTAATTTATGGAAGATGGCAAGGGATAATGAAAAATCAATCCAACAGCTCCTAGATGATTCAAAGAAGAATAACATAAGATTGATTGGAGTCACTGAGGAAGCAGGAAGCAATATAAAAGACATTAAAATTTATTCACCAGATAATGGTAGAAAACATCACAGGAAAAGGAAAAGAACTGGAAATCCAAATATATGAAACATACAGAACTCCGCATGCCCATGACATGAAAAAAATCTACACCTAGGCACATAATTATGAAAGTTCCAGATATCGAAATAAAAGAAAAGAATACTGAAAGCAGCCAGAGAAAAGAAAATAATTACATACCAAGGGAATCCCATCAGGATCACAGTGGACTTCTCAGCTCAAACATTCAATGCAAGAAGAGCCTGGAGTGAAGTCTTTCAAGCCCTAAAGGAAAACAACTTCCAACCCAGACTGATGTATCCTGCAAAACTATCTTTCAAAATTGATGGGGAAATAAGATACTTCCTTGACAAAGAGCACCTGAAAAACTTCACAAATATGAAACCTGCACTCCAAAACATTCTAAAGAATATCTTGGAGGAAAATAAGGAAAGTTACAAATCCATGAGATGTAACTGAGATAACTCATGGGACAAAACAAGAAACTGATGGGAAAAAGGCAAAAGTAGAATAACAGAGTCAACAATAGGAAACCATGGCAGCACTAAATGTGCCTCTATCAGTCATGATCATTAATGTCAATGGACTCAATGCGCCAATTAAGAGATTCAAAAAGGCAGAATGGATCAAGAAACAACATCTTTGAATCTGTTGCATACAAGAAACACACTTAATTCAGAAAGAAACACATGGACTGAAAGTAAAGGGTTGGAAAACATTACTCCATCAGAAAGGAAACAGCAAAAAAAGCAGGAGTGGCAATCTTATTTGCTGACAGAATAGACTTCAAGCTCAAAGTGATAAAGAAGGATAAAGATGGACACTATCTTTTAGTCCAGGGAAAAATCCAAGAGACAGAAATCACAATCTTAAATATCTATGCTCCAAATTCTAATGCACTCAACTATATAAAACAAATATTAACGGATTTGAAAAACCAGATAAACTCCAATACAATAATAGTAGGGGACCTCAATACCCCACTGTCACAAAGAGACAGATCGACTGGACAAAAACTCACTAAGGAAATCCTTGAGCTCAACCAGACTCTTCAGCAAATGGACTTAATAGATGCCTACAAAGTATTTCACCCCACAAAGACAGAATATACATTCTTCTCAGCTGCTCATGGATCATTCTCCAAAATAGACCATGTGCTTGTTCACAGAACAAGGTTAAGTCAATGCAAAGGGATTGAAGTTATCCCTTGTATTCTGGCAGACCACAGTGCCCTGAAATTGAAGCTGAGTAGCAAAAGAAAGCACAGGATATTCACAAACACAAGGAAAGTGAACAACACTCTGCTGACCAACCAATGCATCACAGAAGAAATTAAAGAAGAAACTGAACAGTTCTTACAACTAAATGATAACCCCAATACAACATATAGCAACTTATGGGACACAATGAAAGCAGTTCTATGAGGAAAATTCATAGCATTGAAGGCTTACATCCAGAAAACGGAGCAAGCTCAAATAAACTATTTAATGCTGAACCTCAAGCGATTAGAAAGAGAGAGGCAAAACAAACCCAAAGTTCGCACTGGGCAAGAAATTGTAAGTATCAGGGCAGAAATTAATGCAATAGTATCTAAGTAGACAATACAAAAAATCAATGCATCGAAGAGTAGGTTCTTTGAAAGGATAAACAAAATTGATAGACCCTTAGCCAACCTTATTGAACAAAGGAAGGAAAAGGCACATATCTAGGCCATTAGGAATAAGAATGGAGAAATTACTACTGACCCAGAGGAAGTGCAAAGTACTTCAAAATTTATACTTCAAAAAAAATTGAAAATGTAGAAGAAATGGATAGATTTCTAGACACATATGAACTCCCAAAGCTGAATAAAGAAGATTAAAAGAAATGTCAAATGCCCCTATATCAATCTATGAAATTGAAAATGTAATTAAAAATCTGCCAACAAAGAAAATCCTTGGACCTGATGGTTTTACGGTTGAATTCTATAAAACCTTTGAAGAAGAGTTAGTGCCTCTACTTCTGAAACTCTTCAATGAAATTGAAAGGGAAGCAGCACTCCTAAACACATTCATGAAAGCAACCATTACCCTGATTCCAAAAGCAGAGAAAGACCCAACCAAAAAAGAGAACTACAGACCAATCTCCCTAATGAACATTGTTGCAAAAATCCTCAATAAGAAACTGGCAAACAGAATACAGAGAATTATCAAAAAGATTATACACCCTGACCAAGTTGGATTCATCCCAGGGATGCAAGGATGGCTCAACATGCATAAATCAATCAATGTTATACACTATATTAACAGGCTTAAGGACAAAAATCATGGTCATCTCAATTGATGCAGAAAAAGCGTTTGACAAAATACAACACCCATTTATGTTCAAAACTCTACAGAAGATTGGAATAGATGGTCCGTATCTCAAACTAATAAAAGCTATCTACAGGAAACCTTCAACCAGTATCATACTAAATGGTCAAAAATTGAAACCTTTCACACTAAGATCAGGAACAAGACAAGGGTGTCCTCTCTCACCACTTCTGTTCAATATAGTTCTGGAAGTATTAGCCATAGTAATTAGGCAAGAGAAAGAAATAAAAGGAATAAAGATTGGAAAAGAAGAAGTTAAATTGTCATTATTTGCTGATGACATGATACTTTATCTAGAGGATCCTAAAACCTCAATTAAAAAACTGCTGGACCTAATCGCCAATTTTAGCCGTGTAGTTGGTTACAAGGTCAACGTTCAAAAATCAATAGCCTTTGTACACACAAACAGTACATCCACTGAGATAGAAAATGGGAAGTCAGTCTCTTTCACAATAGCATCCCCAAAAATGAAATATCTAGGAGTCAGTCTAACAAAGCAGGTGAAAGAACTCTACTCTGAAAACTATGACACTCTGAAAAAGGAGCTACAAGATGATATCAAAAAATGGAAAGAATACCTTGCTCCTAGGTAGGAAGAACCAATATTGTCAAAATGGCTATACTCCCAAAACTACTCTACACATTCAATGCAATCCCGATTGAAATCCCAACAGCATATTTCACAGATCTAGAGAAACAAATCCAAACTTTCATCTGGAACCACAAAAGACCTAAAATAGCCAAAGCAGTTCTAAGCAACAGGGACATGGTAGGGGTATTACAACTCTGAACCTGAAACTATACTATAAAGCCACTGTGATTAAAACTGCATGTTACTAGCAAAGTAACAGACCTGAGGATCAATGGAGTAGACTAGAAGATCCAGAAACTACTCCAGATACACTGAGCCACCTCATCTTTGACAAAGGAGCCAAAAATCCTTAATGGAGGAAAGATAGCCTCTTCAGCAAATCATGCTGGAAAACTAGGTTTTAACCTTCCAAAGACTAAAAGTAGGTCTAGCTCTTTCACCATGTACCAAGCTAAAATAAAAGTGGATAAAAGACCTAAATATTAAAACAGGCACTCTGACGTTGCTGTAAAACAGGTTAGGTAAAACTCTTAAAGACATTGGTTTAAGGAAACACTTCTTGAACAAAACCTCTATAGCACAGCAATTGGCAGAAGAAATCAACAAATGGGACCTCATTCTTTTAAAAAGTTTCTGCACAGCAAATGAAACCATCAACAGAAGGAAAAGGAAGTCAACAATGTGGGAAAAAATCTTTACCAGCTGTTCCTCAGACAAAGGGCTACTATCTACAATATATGAAGAGTCCACCCAAATTTAAAGACTGAATTCAAAAATGGGCATCTGAAATGAATAGGTCCTTTTCAGAGGAAGAAATAACAGCAGAAAAAAGTATATGAAGAAATGCTCAACATCACTGGTCATTCGAGAGATGCAGATGAAAACATCACTGAGATTTCATCTACCTCCACAAAGAATGGCTGCCATGTCAGAATTAGTCAGCAACAAATGTTAGCGAGACTGTGGAGAAAAGGGAACCCTTCTCCACTGCTTGTGGGAATGTAGATTCGTACAACTGCTGTGGAGATTAGTGTGGAGATTCCTCAAAAACCTAAGATTGAAGGTCCCATTTAACCTGACCATCACTCTGCTAGGCATATACAGAAAGGAATTAAAAGAGTCATATCACAATGACATATGTGCACCCATGTTTATAGCAGCTCAGTTTGTGATTGCTAAGTCTTGCAAACAACCCAAATATCCATCAGCTGGAGAATGGATAAAGAAGATGTGGTTCTTTTATAAAATGGAGTATTACTCTGTCATTAAAAATGATAAGATTGAGTCATTCATACTCCGATGAATGTACCTTGAGGACATCCTCATAAGTGAAATAAACAGGTTACAGATGTGTAAATATTATATCTTTTATCTGGTATGAGAATATGAAGTTGTCAGTGAGTTGTAATACACATAGTTGATATTGCAAAGTAGAAAATATTTAAAAGGAAAGAATGTAAGAGTAAATAATGAGGGGAAAACAAATGTGGTAATAATAAAAAAGAAAACAAAGATCGTGTTTTAGCGGTAGGGGGATGCAGGGTGGGGGTAAAAGGGAAAAAAGGAGAATCAAGCCATGTCATATTCTGGTCCAATATCTTAATGTTGAATGCGATGATGATGTGTAGTCATAATGTACCAATAAAGATACTTTTAAAAAGATTAAATTAGGCAGGTAGTAATATTTCCTCTGTCTTCACTGAATTTTATTAGTTTGAGTTTTTTATACTTTTATTATTCTACCTAGAGTTTTATCAAATTTCCTGACTTTTTAAAGTATTTCTATTTGTTTTTATTGTTATTCTTTATTGCTGATATTCTCTAAATGATTTCTGGTTTAATCATCATCATTTCCTTTATTCTGAATAGTTAACACTTTTTCTAATTTAATGCGGTAGAAGTTCAGATTACTAACTTGAGATCTTTTTTTAATATAAATATTTCACTCATAATTCTAAACATCCTTTCAAAATTATTGCTATATTATCTTTTTTTCCACTCATTTTACATTTTCCTTATGATTTCTTCTTTTATCTATTGTTCATTTAGCATCGTATTGATTCATTTCCATGTATTTGTGATTTTCTAAAACTACTTTTGTTCTTCATTTATAATTTCTATCCATTTTGATTGAAGAACATATTTTGAATCATTCTAATCCTTTTAAATTTATTGAGGCTTATTTTTTAATTTAAGTCTTTATTGGTACATTTTGAATACACATCATCGCATTCAACATTGAGAGTTTGTACCAGAGTATGACCTGACTTAATTCTCATTTTTCCCCTTCCCCACCCACCGTGAAACCTCCAACCCCCTATATACATAAGATTTGTTTCCTTTTTTGATGACTTAACAGTGTCATCTTGGAAAATGTGCTACTATAGTTGAAGAGAATATGTATTCTTCTGTTTTGGGGCCTGAAATTTTGTGTTCTTTAAAATTCATATGCTAAGACTTAAAATCATTTTCCAGATTTTCTTTTTAAGTTTTTATCTACCTCCTTTTTATTCTAGTTACTGCACTGTTAAATAATTGCCACTGAATTTTTTGATAAATTCCCTGCCATAAGGCTTTCCCTGTAAACACATTCCAATGTGTTTAATGTATATCTTTCAGCAAGTTCTTTTCCCCATATATTTGCTGTTTTGTGTGCAGTCAAAAATAGTATTTCACATATTGTTATACATATGCATGCATCTGAGAGGTGGTCAAACTTGTCTTCACTTTGGAGTCACCTGTGTAGCTTTACTCTTACACAACAACTTGTAGCTTATATAAATAAGTCTGACTCAATGATGAGACCCAGGCATCCATAATTTTTTAATCATCCCAGATGACCGCAATGTGTAGCTAACCTTGAGAACCTTTGTATAAGTCCATTTCTCTTTTTTTAAACATCTACACACGAATATACTTATGCATCTAGTTGAGAGACCAGCAAAATTTTCTTTAACATATTAGGTATCATATATTTCGGGGGGTTTCTGGCCATATAATTACTATTATAAGTCACTTCTGCTATTGTAGTATGAAAACATCTACTGATGTCACATAACCAGGTGGGCATGGTTATGCTGCCATAAAACTTTATTCACAAATCAACAAAACAAAACCAAATACAAAAGACAGGCCAGATTTGTCCCATGAGCCACAGTTTGACCTCTCATCTAGTCTTTGCTTCCAGTTTACTGGGGTATCTCCATGGAGTACATTTACAATCCTATCCCTGTCCCTGTTCTCTATTCTTAGAAGCGGTTAGTTTGTTTTACTAACACAAATTACATTGCATTTATTAGATATCTATTCAGCTATGCATGTGACTTCCATAGAACAAATGGCTGACTGAAAGCTGTGACTCACTGTCACCACTTCGCATGAAGAGGAGCATCATGGTGCTAATCACCAGCCCAGGGAAAGATCACAACTCAAGGCATGGTTTTTACTGAATCCATATCACTTTTCACACCATCATAAAACTGGAAAATTACAAGAACTTGTACTTAGATGAGTACACAAGCACCTTTGTGTTAACCACACAAAAGCACTCACTTTTATATTTAAACTGATGATCTGAGAAGAGAAAAGGAAATCTATTTAGTGTAGCATGATTCCTGATCTCAAAAGAATTTAGACTGTGGAAGAGAGGGAAAAATATTTATTTATTCACAAAACATTTTGTGTACTTATCATGTTAGGTTCCAGAAATTATATGTAATGGTGAGCAAGAAGTTTGTTATAGTCCAGCCATCTGAGAGTTCACAGTTTGACCAAAGTAGTATCAGATACCTGGAAGGTTCGTGGCATGTGTCCCCTAACCCAATCTAGTGGGAGTGAGTGAAGTCAAGTATGGTAAAGAAACAAGATGATTCCCTTTTGAATGCCAAGAAAATTTCCCTGGTAATGAGATGTTCAAGAAGCTCAGGAATTCATAGGAGAGAGCAATTATATCCCAGCACTGTTATATAAATGAGTTGGATATGTCTTCAAGCTGTTCTGCAAATAGTGGGATGATTTAAAGAAATTATGCTTAAGATAATTATGCTTAATTCTCTCCTTCCTCAATTATCCTATTTAGACTCCCAAAGAGGAATTGCTAGGGTGGTTTTCTTTGAGTTTATTGGTTGTAAAATAAATGTTTTCAAAATCTGAGAAATGCAAAGCCTACTGTGTTCCTTTGGTCAATGACTGATATGATTACCAAGGAATAAAATGTCTTCAGTAAACCATAATTGATCTTATGCAATTTTGAAGGTTTAACTGTTTTAGGAAAAAATTCTGGATTTCTCGGAAAAGTAGAGTTGAAACTTAATGACTTGAATGTACCTAATGAATACGCCTTCTTTCCCAACCCCTAAGCACACACACTGAAGACTTCCACTAAGTATATTCAGAGATTTAAAAGTTCACTAAAATTTATAATTTTGTAAAAATAACTATTTCAACTATTCTTCTTTCCTTTTCAACATCATTTATTCTCATATCCCTCTCCATTTTCTCTTTTCTTCTCTCTAAAATATTAAGACATATGGACTAGTAGACTTTTATTTATTTGCTTTGTTTTATGGTTGAACAATATTTGGAAGCTTCTCATCTGTATCCCACATTTTTAGAAGCAAAATTGAGTTCAAGAAGTTTAATCAACTTGTCATGGTCTCATTTTTGAGTTCATTCTAATTCAAGGGATGAAAGGTAGGGAGGATGCATGACAGAGGAAAACTCAGGAAACATACCCAAGAACAGTTCTTGATAGGGATAGAAGAGTTGGAAAAATAAAAACTAGAATAGAAGATTAAAAGCAGAGCAGCAACAAGGAGCTCACAGATGGCAATAATATTCCATATACTTTTTCTTCATGTCCTTATTTTTAAGGATTACCATCGAGTAGTTGTGAAGTCCTTTTTCACTCAGCCAACTCTGGTGGGCATGGTTGACCACAGGAAATACTAAAGTATTGACTGGCTTGAGGGTTGTTCTTTGTTACTACCCCTTTCTTGCACCATTCAATTATCTGTCCTCAGGGAATCATTGGCAGATTCCTTTACCACCAGGTTCCTATTTGGTTCAGTATAAAATGGTATGAGACAGGAGAATAGAAGGAGAACATGTAGAGGTATTATTCATGAGCCCTCCCCTCTCAGACAGTAGTTAAGAACTTCCATGAGCACAACTTGCACTGGGGAGTCCCTCCTTCCTCCACATGCCAGCTTCCATAGGGTTTGGCATCTTTCCCTTAGGCTCAGACTTACAGATGGCAAGGGCTTGCTTCATGCTGTGCTAGTCTATGGGTGCCACAACACCTATTATTTGTTCTCATAACCCAGTAGGTGGTTCCTTTATTAAAACTTCATTTGAACCTTCTGAATTGAGTTCTGTTCCTTATTGAGATCCTGATTGATATGATGGCTCCTCTAGGTTTATCTTATTGTATCTTTGTGAATAATGCAAAGCTTAGAAAGTACTGTTGAAATCAAGAGAATAAATAACAGAAATCTTGATCACTGCAGAAACTGGAAAGACATAAACATACACACACACACACACACACAGAGGACACAAGCTCCCAAATCTAATAAACAACAGCAGTTTCAAACTTATCTGTACAGACAGGTGCTAGCTGCACACAAGTGGGGAAGTGGGGGAGATAAACAAGTGTCGTTGAACCTGTGTTCCCACCACAGTCTGCCGCAAAACTGCCTGCTCATGCTGTGAGCTCTCCTGTAGGACAAGGTCATTATAACACGACATCACTTCGGGGGCACCTACATTTCAACTTGCCCATTGTTGGGAAAAGGTCTTACTATTTTGTGCTTCCTTTAGTGAAGGTAATGCTTCCTTGTGGAAAAAATCATACAGCTCTAAGGCATTTTATGTTTTCCTGTTTCTCTAAAGGCTGTCATTTCCTCAACAGTATTTATCTGTTTCCTTGTAAAATGGCTCAGAGGAAATATCAGCACATTCCATAAAGATATCATTTAGGAGAAGCAAACATAGCAGTTTTAACCCTCTAAGTACTTTGATGTTACTGTCATTTTAAAAGCAAGATAGTAGATCTTACCCCTGATAGGCAAATTCCCAGCCCTCTGTTGTTTCCTAGGCCATGTGCCTGTGAGCTGAGTGATGAGCCTCTTTGTGGACTGAGACTGCTCTCTCCTCTAATCTTCATATGATGGGATATATATCTTCAGCCATTTTTAGTCTTGTATTAGCTACTATTCCAAGCCAAAGCACAAAGCATCTTTCACATCTTCTTAAGGATTTGGGGAAGGGAGTAAAGAGAGCTCTTTGTTGCCACTGTATTTTGGACAGGCCAAGAACAGCCTGCTGTAATAGTCCCCAAGGATATGCTATCAGCTCTGACTCAAGAAAGCTGACTGGGCTTCAGTCATTAAAATTATGTTTCTTTTTAAAGAGTTTGAGAGGTACTGGTGTTAGCTCTTCCCTAAATTTCTTGTAAAATTCAGTAGTGAAGCTGTCAGGATCAGGGCTTTTATTTGTTGACAGGTTTTTATTTACATTTTCAGTTTCACTGATCGATATGGGGTGTTCAGAATTTTTATCTTTTTTTTTTTTTT